>SZWC01001762.1:65924-80433 GCA_023375785.1 Penium margaritaceum | reverse complement strand
TGGTCAGAAACACAGTGGTCAGAAACACAATGGTCATAAACACAGTGGTGAGAAACACAGTGGTCAGAAACACAGTGGTCAGAAACACAATGGTCAGAAACACAGTGGTCAGAAACACACTGATCAGAAATACAGTGGTCAGAAACACAGTGGTCAAAAACACACTGGTCAGAAACACAGTGGTCAGAAAAACACTGGTCAGAAACACAGTCGTCAGAAACACAGTGGTCAGAAACACACTGGTCAGCAACACAGTGGTCATAAACACACTGCTCAGAAACACTGTGGTCCGAAACACAGTGGTCAGAAACACAGTGGTCAGAACCACAAAGGTTTGAAACACAGTGGTAAGAAACATACTGGTCAGAAACATAGTGGTCAGAAACACAGTGGTCAGAAACACAATGGTAAGAAACACACTGGTCAGAAACACACTGGTCAGAAAAACGCTGGTCAGAAACACAGTGGTCAGAAACACACATTTCAGAAACACTGTGGTCCGAAACACAGTGGTCAAAAACACAGTGATCAGAATCACAAAGGTTTGAAACACAGTGGTCAGAAACACAGTCGTCAGAAACACAGTGTCACAAACACACTGGTCAGGAACAAATTGGTTAGAAACACATTGGTCAGACACACAGTGGTCACAAACACACTGTTTAGAAACACAGTGATCAGAAACACACCAGTCAGAAACACAGTGGTCAGAAACATACTGGTCAGAAACACAGTGGTCAGAAGTACACTGGTCAGAAACACACTGGTGATGAACACAATGGTCAGAAACACAGTGGTCATAAACATATTGGTTAGAAACACACTGGTCAGAAACACACTGGTCAGAAACACACTGGTCAGAAACACAGTGGTCAGAAACACACTGGTCAGAAACACAGTGGTCTGAAACACAGTGGTCGGAAACACACAGAGGTCACAAACACAGTGGTTTGAAACACAGTGGTCAGAAACACAGTGGTCAGAAACACACTGGTCAGAAACACAGTGGTCAGAAAAACAGTGTTCAGAAACAAACTGGTCAGAAACACGCTTGTCAGAAACACAGTGGTCAGAAACACATTGGTCAGAAACACAGTGGTAAGAAACACACTGGTCAGAAACACACTGGTCAGAAACACACTGGTCAGAAACACACTGGTCAGAAACACTGTGGTCAGAAGCACAATGCTTAGAAACACAGTGGTCAGAAACAAAGTGGTCAGAAACACAGTGGTCAGAAACACAGTGTTCGGCAACACACTGGTCAGAAACACAGTGGTCAGAAACACAGTGGTCAGAAACACACTGGTCAGAAACACAGTGGTCAGAATCACAGTGGTCAGAAACACATTGGTTAGAAACTCAGTGGTCAGAATCACCGTGGTCAGAAATACAGTGGTCAGAAACACACTGGTCAGAAACACGCTGGTCAGAAACACACTGGTTAGAAAAAAGTGGTCAGAAACACAGTGGTCAGAAACACACTGGTTAGAAACACAGTGGTCAGAAACACACTGGTCCGTAACACAGTGGTCACAAACACAGTGGTCAAAAACACACTGGTCAGAAACACTTTGGTCAGTAACAAACTTGTCGGAAACACAGTGGTCAAAACACAGTGGTCAGAAACACACGTGTCAGAAACACAGTGGTCAGAAACACACTGGTCAGGAACACAGTGGTCAGAAACACAGTGGTCAGAAACACACTGGTCAGAAATACAGTGGTCAGAAACACAGTGGTCCGAAACACAGTTGTCTGAAACACACTGGTCAGAAACACAGTGGTAAAAAACACAGTGGTCAAAAACACAGTGGTAAGAAACACACTTATCAAAAACACAGTGGTCATAAACACAGTGGTCAGAAACACAGTGATCCGAAACAAAGTGGTATAAATCACAGTTGTCAGAAACGCAGTGGTCAGAAACACACTGGTCAGAAACACAGTGGTCAGAAACACAGAGGTCAGAAACACACTGGTCAGAAACACACTGGTCAGAAGCATAGTGGTCAGAAACACAGTGGTCAGAAACACACTGGTAAGAATAAAAGGTGGTCAGAAACACAGTGGTCAGAAACACAGTGGTCAGAAACACACTGGTCAGAATCACACTGGTCAGACAAGCAATGGTCAGAAACACAGTGGTCAGAAAAACACCGGTCAGAAACACACTGGTCAGAAACACGCTGGTCAGAAACACAGCGGTCAAAAACACAGTGGTCAGAAACACAGTGGTCAGAAACACCCTGGTCAGAAACATAGTGGTCAGAAACACAGTTGTCAGAAATACAGTGGTCAGAAACACAGTGGTCAGAAACACAGTGGTCAGAAACACACTGGTCAGAGACAAAGTGGTCAGAAACAAAGTGGTCAGAAACACAGTGGTCACAAACTCAGTGGTCGAAAACACAGTGGTCAGAAACACTGTGGCCAGAAAGACACTGGTCAGAAACACAGTTGTAAGAGACACACTGGTAAGAAACACACTGGTTAGAAACACAATGGTCAGAAACACAGTGGTCAGAAACACACTGGTCAGATACACAGGAGACAGAAACACGGTGGTCACAAAGACAGTGGTCATAATCACAGTGGTCAGAAACACAGTGGTCAGAAACACAGTGGTAAGAAACACAGTGGTCAGAAACACAGTGGTCAGAAACACACTGGTCAGGAACACACTGGTCAGAAACACAGTGGTCAGAAACACACTGGTCAGGAACACACTGGTCAGAAACACAGTGGTCAGAAACACACTGGTCAGGAACACACTGGTCAGAAACACAGTGGTCAGAAACACACTGGTCAGGAACACACTGGTCAGAAACACAGTGGTCAGAAACACACTGGTCAGGAACACACTGGTCAGAAACACAGTGGTCAGAAATACAGTGGTAAGAAACACAGTGGTCAGAAACACAGTGGTCACAAACACACTGGTCAGAAACACACTAGTCAGAAACACAGTGGTCAGAAACAGAGTGGTCATAAACACAGTGGTCAGAAACACGGTGGTCAGAAGCACAGTGGTCAGAAACACGTTGGTCGGAAACACACTGGTCACAAACACGGTGGTCAGATCACACAAGTCAGAAACACACTGGTCAGAAACAAAGTGGTCAGAAACCAGTGTTTCTCCCGATGTTCGTTGTAGGGCCCCTACTGCAACCTCGGTACCGCGACTCACATCGATGCTGCATCGAGGCGATGTAGCAGGCGTGGGGGCACCCGGGGGCGTCCAGAGGCGGATTCTGGCCGGCCGAAGAGTGGGAATTACCCACACGGCAGATCGGCTCAAAACCGCCGGTATCAACACCCGACATTTTTTTTTCGATATTTTTTCTATTTTTTTCTGTTCATGATGTTATGACGCCACGTCACCAGTGAAGAGGCATGGCTACATGATCACCTTGCCAGGAATCTATTACCTAGATTCATGCCACATGGGATGATATTTTCCTGACCAGTTACATGCAGCCGTTTTGCTAGGCCAATCGTCAATGCTGTCCATTACAGGCTAGGTTAACGACAGCCAGTCGTGCCGCATCATGCCTGATGGCATGAACCTGCATGTTCGACACATCCAACAATGTGGGTTTGAAGGTCAAACCTTACCGGGTTGACTTGTCATGTGAGGTGATGAGGGGGGGGGNCAGTGAGGATGAGGAGGGTGGTGGGCGGGCAGGGAGGGACAAGGGAACTGCACAGAACCGCACGCCCGGCAGTACCCGTCTTGAGGGTGAGGTCCTTCTTTTTGATGTCGCAAAGGCAGCATCTTTCAGGCAGTCCACCATGTCTGAGCACACGGCCAAGGCTGACAATGACAGGTGTCAGCTCTCTGTTGTTAAGCTCATGGCTATTCGTGCTTCTCCCATTTTTTTCTGTCGGGAGCCTGTCTTTCTTGAAGTGATCAAGAATGGCAAGAAACCCACTTCCAGTTTCCGGCTTCCAAGTAGGACAACTGTGGTGAAGGAGTTGCTCCCGAGGCTTGATAAGGAGCTAGAAGCGCTAGATGCCCCGTTGAAACAGGGATGGAGTATCTATGGCACGAGTCTTGCAGTGGACGAGTGGTCTGACCGACAGGTCAGGCCAATCTATAACGCCATGGCAGTCAATGCCATGGGATCAGTCCACATTTTCTCCCGAGATGCCTCTGGACTCACCAGAGATGCAGACCACACAGCCTCAATGATAGAGGCTGCCATTGAGGCTGTGGGTGAGGATGTTGTTGTGTCTGTCATTTGTGACAACACGTCTGTGAACAAGCGTGCTTTCTAGGATCTTTCTGTCAAGTATCCAAAGCTCTTCTTCCAGGGCTGCTGTGCCCACAATGTTGATCTTGTGATGAAAAACATTGCGAAGAGTGCGTGGGGGGCAAGCTTGATTGGAAGGTGTGAGAAAATCATCTCCTTTTGGCGCAACAATGCAATGCCTCGCACGTGGCTGAAGGAGCGGACAGGTGGTAAAGTGCTGGTGAACCGGTGTGACACGAGGTTTGCGTCAGTCTCGTCCATGGTGGAACGGCTGTTGGAGGTGAGGACAGGAGTATATTGTGCTCGCGGAAGCCGCAAAGGAGGCACTATGGCTGCGGCGATTGCTCAAAGAGATTCGGGTGCCGCAAAGGAAGCCAACGGCACTCAATGCTGACAACAAGAGTGCCATCCGCCTGACCAAGAACCCTGTGCTACACCGGAGGACCAAGCACATAGAGATCCGGCATCACTTTGCACAAGACCTCGTTGCAAAGGATGATGTGGTGCTTGTGCACTGCGGCACAAAGCACATCCTTGCTGATGCCATGACAAAGGCGCAACCCAAGGACAGGCATGATGCTACTCTCATGGAGCTTGGGCTTTCCCAAGCCTCTTGAGTTGCAGGCTGAGCATGGATGACTGCCATGGGTGACGCGCAAGGGGCAGATTGTTGGAGTGATGCTCCGCACCATGGTAGGAGTGACTCCAAAAATGAACACCAAAAAGACAAGCCTTAGTGGCTTAGTGGTAAATGGTGTCCACCTCTAGAGGCAGGGGCCCGGGGTCAAGTCCCACAAGATGAAAATCTGCCCTGCTTCGAGGGAGGTGGAAAATGAATGCTAGGAAGCTAGCTCAGTCTCTATAGTTCCTCTTTAAGTTTCTAGAAGGCCAGGTGAGGGTCCAAGAAAGTGGCACACCTTCTAGAAGGGATGACTAATCCTACAAGGCATCTAGAGGTGTCTTGGTCTTCTGGACACCTTCCCTCCTACTAGAAGCAAGCAGAGGAATATAGGAATGGGCAGAAGCTTCTAGAGGAGGGAAGGGATGCCTTCCTGGGTGGGAAAAAGGACAGCCTACCAATAGACACTCTAGAAGCCATAGACAGTGGTCGGAAACACAATGGTCAGAAACACAGTGTTCAGAAACACAGTGGTCAGAAACACAGTGGTCAAGAACACAATGGTCAGAAACACACTGGTCAGAAACACACTGGTCAGAAACACAGTGGTCAGAAACCCACAAGTCAGAAACACTTTGGTCACAGACACACGGGTCAGAAACACAGTGGGCAGAAACACACTGTTCAGAAACACACCATTCAGAAGCACACTGGTTAGAAACACAATGGTCATAAACACAGTGGTCAGAAACACAGTGGTCAGAGACACAGTGGTGAGAAACACACTGGTCAGAAACACAGTGGTCAGAGACACAGTGGTGAGAAACACACTGGTCAGAAACACAGTGGTCAGAGACACAGTGGTGAGAAACACACTGGTCAGAAACACAGTGGTCAGAGACACAGTGGTGAGAAACACACTGGTCAGAAACACACTGGTCTGAAGCACATTGGTCAGACATACAGTGGTTAGAAACAGTGGTCACAAACACAGGGGTCATAAACAATGTTGTCATAAACACATTGGTCAGATATACACTGGTCAGAAACACACTAGTTAGAGGCACACTGGTAAGAAACACACTGTTCAGAAACATAGTGGTCAGAAACACAGTGGTCAGAAACACAGTGGTCAGAAACACAGTGGTCAGAAACACAGTGGTCAGAAACACAGTGGTCAGAAACACAATGGTCAGATACACGGTGGTCAGAAACACAGTGGTCATAAATACATTGGTCAGAGACACAGTTGTGAGAAACACACTGGTCAGAAACACACTGGTCTGAAGCACATTGGTCAGACATACAGTGGTTAGAAACAGTGGTCACAAACACAGGGGTCATAAACAATGTTGCCATAAACACATTGGTCAGATATACACTGGTCAGAAACACACTAGTTAGAGGCACACTTGTCAGAAACACACTGTTCAGAAACATAGTGGTCAGAAACACGGTGGTCAGAAACACAGTGGTCAGAAACACAGTGGTCAGAAACACCGTGGTCAGAAACACAGTTGTCGGAAACACGGTGGTCTGAAGCACAGTGGTCAGAAACAAAGTGGTCAGAAACACACTGGTCATGAACACACCGGTCAGAAACACAGTGGTCAGAAAGACTGTGGTGAGAAAAACACTGCTCGGACACACAGTGGTCATAAACACACGGGTCAGGAACACACTGGTCAAAAACACACTGGTCAGAAACACACCGGTCAGAAAACAGTGGTCGGAAACACAGTTGTCAGAAACACAGTGGTCAGAAACACGTGAGTCAGAAACACACTTATCAGAAACACAGTGGTCAGAAACAAAGTGGTCAGAAACAGAGTGGTCAGAAAGACAGTGGTCGGAAACACAGTGGTCAGAAACACAGTGGTAAGAAACTCGGTGGTCAGAAACATAGTTGTCAGAAACACAGCGGTCAGAAAGACACTGGTTAGAAACACACCGGTCAGAAACACAATGGTCATAAACACAGTGGTTAGAAATACAGTGGTCAGAAACACAGTGTTGAGAAACACAATGGTCAGAAACACAAAGGTCAGACACACACAGATTAGAAACACTTTGGTCAGAAACACAGTGGTCAAAAACACAGTGGTCAGAAACACTGTGGTCAGAAACACATTGGTCATAACACACTGGTCAGAAACAACGTAGTCAGAGACACAAGGGTCACAAACATAGTGATCAGATACACAGTGGTCAGAAACACAGTTATCAGAAACACAGTGGTCAGAAACACAGTGGTCAAAAACACAGTGGTCAGAAACACGGTGGTCAGAAACACGGTGGTCATAAACACATTGGTCAGAGACACAGTGGTGAGAAACACACTGGTCAGAGACATACTGGTCAGAAACACTCTAGTCAGACACAAAGTGGTCAGAAACACAGTGGTCAGAAACACAATGGTCAGAAACACAGTTGTCAGAAAGACAGTGGTCAGAAACACAGTGGTCAAAACACACTGATCAGGAACACACTGGTCAGAAACACATTGGTCAGAAACACAGTGGTCGTGAACACAATGGTCAGAAACACAGTAGTCAGAAATACAGTGGTCAGAGACGCAGTCGTAAGGAACACACTGCTCAGAAACACACTGGTCACAAACACAGTGGTCCAAAACAAAGTGGTTGGAAAGACAGTTGTCAGAAACACAGTGGTCAGAAGCATAGTGGTCAGAAAAACAGTGGTCAGAAACACACTGGTCAGAAATTCACTGGTCAGAAACACACCGGTCAGAAACACAGTGGTCAGAAACCCACTGGTCAGAAACACAGTGCTCAGAAACACAGCGGTCAGAAACACACCGGTCAGAAACACAGTGGTCAGAAACACACTGGTCAGAAACACACCAGTCAGACGTACAGTGGTCGGAAACACAATGGTCAGAAACACAGTGATTCGAAACACTATGGTCAGAAAACCATTGGTTAGAAACACAAAGCTCAGAAACACACTGGTCAGAAATATAGTGGTCAGAAACACTGTGGTCAGAAACACAATGGTCAGAAACACATCGGTCAGAAACACAGTCGTCAGAAGCACACTGGTCAGAAACACGCCGGTCAGAAACACACTGGTTAAAAACACAGTGGTCATAAACACACTGGTAAGAAACACACTGGTCACAAACACAGTGTTCAGAAACACAGTGGTCAGAAGCACATGAGTCAGAACCACACTGGTCAGAAAGACCGTGGTCAGAAACACAGTGGTCAGAAACAAAGTGGTCAGAAACAGAGTGGTCAGAAAGACAGTGGTCGGAAACACAGTGGACAGAAACACAGTGGTCATAAACACAGTGGTCAGAAACACGGTGGTCAGATACACAGTGGTCAAAAACAGAGCAGTGAGAAACACATCAATCAGAGACGCAGTTGTCAGAAACACAATGGTCAGAAACACAGTGGTCAGAAACACAGTGATTAGAAGCACAATGGTCGGAAACACAGTGGTAAAAAACACACTGGTCAGAAACACAGTGGTCAGAAACACACTGATCATAACACACTGGTCTGAAACAGCATAGTCAGAAACACAGTGGTCATAAACATATTGATCATGAACACAGTGGTCAGAAAAACTGTGGTCTGAAACACTGTGGTCAAAAACACAGTGGTCAGAAACATGGTGGTTAGAAACACAGTGGTCAGAAACACAATGGTCAGAAACACGGTGGTCAGAAACACAGTGGTCAGAAACACATTGGTCAGAGACACGTTGGTGAGAGATACAATGGTCAGAAACACACTGGTCAAAAGCACACTGGTCAGACACACAGTGGTCAGAAACACATTGTTGAGAAACACAGTGGTCAGAAACACAGTGGTCAGAAACGCAGTGGTCAGATATACAGTGGTGAGAAACACACTGGTCAGAAACACACTGGTTAGATGCACACTGGTCTGAAACACACTGTTGAGAAACATATTGTCAGAAGCACAGTGCTCAGAAACGCAGCGGTCAGAAACACATTGGTCTGAAACACAGTGGTCACAAACACAGTGGTCAGAAACACAGTGGTCAGAAACGCTGTGGTCAGGAACACGCTGGTCATAAACACAGTGGTCGGCAACAGAGTAGTCAGAAACACAGTGGTCTGAAACACAGCAGTCAGAAACACAGTGGTCAAAAACACAACGGTCAGAAACACAGTGGTCAGAAACACACTGGTCAGAAACACACTGCTCAGACACACAGTGGTCAAAAACACACTGGTCAGAAACACAATGGTCAGAAACACACTGGTCGGAAACACACCGGTCAGAAACACAGTGGTCAAAAACACAATGGTCAGACACACAATGTTCCGAAACACCGAGGTCAGAAAGACAGTGGTCAGACACACAGTGGTCAGAAACACACTGGTCAGAAACACAGGGGTCAGAAACACAGTGGTCAGAAACACAATGGTCAGAAACACAGTGGTCAGAAACACAGTAGTCAGAAACGCACTGGTTAGAAACACGCTGGTCAGAAACACACCGGTTAGAAGCACAGTGGTAAAAAACACACTGGTCATAAACACGCTGTTCAGAAACACATTGGGTAGAAACACAGTGGTCAGAAACACAGGAGTCAGAAACACACTGGTCAGAAACACAGTGGCCAGAAACAAAGTGGTCAGAAACAGAGTGGTCAAAAAGACAGTGGTCGGAAACACAGTGGTTTGAAACAAAGTGGTGAGAAACACAATGGTCGGAAACACGGTGGTCAGAAACACAGTGGTCAGAAACACAGCGGTCAGAAGGACACTGGTTATGAACACACCGGTGAGAAACACAATGGTCATAAACACAGTGGTCAGAAACACAGTGGTCAGAAACGCAGTGGTCAGAAACACAATGGTCAGAAACACAGTGGTCAGAAACACAGTGATTAGAAAGACAGTGGTCAGCAACACCGTGGTCAAAAACACAATGGTCAGAAACTCAGTGGTCAGAAACGCAGTGTGTTTCTGACCTGTGTGTTTCTGACCACTGTAATTCTGACCACTATGTTCCTGACCCCTGTGTTATTGAACACTATGCTTCTGACCAGTGTGTTTCTGACCAATGGGTTTTTGACCACTGTGTTTTTGACCACTATGTTTCTGACCAGTGTGTTTCTGACCAGTGTGTTTCTGACCACTGTGTTTCTGACCAGTGTGTTTCACACCGGTGTGTTTCTGACCACAGTGTTTCTGACAACTGTGTTGCTGACCACTGTGTTTCTGACCAACGTGTTTCTTACCAGTGTGTTTCTGACCAGTCTGTTTCTGCCCACTGTGTTTCTGACCACTGTGTTTCTGATCACAATGCTTCTGACCAGTGTGTTTCTGACCACTGTTATTCTGACCAGCGTGTTTTTGACCAGGGTGTTTCTGACCAGTGTGTTTCTGACCACTGTGTTTCTGACCAGTGTGTTTCTGACCACCGTGTTTCTTACCACTGTGCTTCTGACCACTGTGTTTCCGACCAGTGTGTTTCTGACCACTATGGTTCTGCCCAGTGTGTTTCTGACCACTGTGTTTCTCACCACTGTGTTTCTTACCACTGTGTTTCTCACCACTGTGTTTCTGAACAGTGTGTTGTTGACCACTATGTTTCTGACCAGTGTGTTTGTGACCAGTGTCTTTCTCACCACTGTGTTTCTTACCAGTGTGTTTCTGACCAGTGTGTTTCTGACCAGTGTGTTTCTGACCCCTGTGTTTCTGACCGGTGTGTTTCTGACCACTGTGTTTCTGACCAGTGTGTTTCTGACCACTGGGTTTTTGACCTGTGTGTTTCTGACCATTGTGTTTCTGACCACTGCGTTTCTGGCCAGTGTGTTTCTGACCACTGTGTTTCTGACCGCATTGTTTCTGACCACTGTGTTTCTGACGAGTGTAATTTTGACCAAAGTGTTTTTGACCAGTGTGTTTCTGACCATTGTGTTTCTGACCAGTGTGTTTCTGACCAGTGTGTTTCTGATCAGTGTGTTTTTGACCGGTGTGTTTCTGACCACTGTGGTTGTGACCAATGCGTTTCAGACCAGTGAGTTTCTGACCACTGTGTTTCTGACCACTGTGTTCGTGACCACTCTGTTTCTGACCACTGTGTCTCTGACCAGTGTGTTTCTGACCAGTGTGTTTCTGAGCACTGTGTTTCTGACCACTGCGTTTCTGACCACTGTGTTTCTGACCACTGTGTTTCTGACCAGTGTGTTTCTGACCAGTGTGTTTCTGAGCACTGTGTTTCTGACCACTGCGTTTCTGACCACTGTGTTTCTGACCACTGTGTTTCTGACCAGTGTGTTTCTGACCACATTTTCTCTGACCAGTGTGTTTCTGACCAGTGTGTTTGTGAACACTGTGTTTCTGACCACTGTACTTCTGACCAGTGTGTTTTTTTACGACTATGTTTCTGACCACTGTGGTTCTGACCAGTGTGTTTCTGACCACTGTGTTCTGACCACTGTGTTACTGACCAGTGTGTTTCTGACCAGTGTGTTTCTGACCACTGTATTTCTGACCACTGTGGTCTGACCAGTGTGTTTCTGACCACTGTGTTTCTGACCAGTGTGTTTCTGACCAGTGGGTTTTTGACCACTGTGTTTCTGACCATTGTGTTTCTGACTATTGTGTTTCTGACCGCTGTGTTTTTTACCAGTTTGTTTCTGACCACTGTGTTTCTGACCACTGTGTTTCTGACCAGTGTGTTTCTGACCAGTGTGTCTCTGACTAGTGTGTTTGTGACCACTGTGTTTCTGACCAATGTGTTTCTGACCACTGTGTTTCTGACCGATATGTTTCTGACCATTGTGTTTCTGACCACTGTGTTTCTGACCAGTGTGTTTCTGACCACTGTGTTTCTGACCACTGTGTTTCTGACCACTGTGTTTCTGACCGATATGTTTCTGACCATTGTGTTTCTGACCACTGTGTTTCTGACCAGTGTGTTTCTGACCACTGTGTTTCTGACCACTGTGTTTCTGACCACTGTGTTTCTGACCACGATGTTTCTGACCACTGTGTTTCTGACTGGTGTGTTTCTGACCCCTGTGTTTCTTACCACTATGTTTCTGACCAGTGTGTTTCTGACCGGTGTATTTCTGACCAATGTGTTTCTGACCATTGTGTGTCTGACCATTGTGTTTCTGACCAGTGTGTTTCTGACCACTGTGTTTCTGACCACTGTGTTTCTGACCACTCTGTTTTTGACCAGTGTGTTTCTGACCACTATGTTTCTGTCCACTGTGTTTCTAACCACTGTCTTTCTGACGAATGTGTTTCTGACCACTGTGTTTCTGACCAGTGTGTTTCTGACTAGTGTGGTTCTGACCACTGTGTTTTGGACCACTGTGTTTCTGACCACCGTGTTTCTGACCAGTGTGTTTCTGACCAATGTGTTTCTGACCACTGTGTTTCTGACCACGGTGTTTCTGACCGCAGTGTTTCTGACCACCGTGTTTTTGACCACTGTGTTTCTAACCATAGTGTTTCTGACCAATGTGTTTCTGACTAGTGTATTTCCGACCAGTGTGTTTCTGACCAATGTGTTTCTGACCACTGTGTTTCTGACCAATGCGTTTCTGACCATGGTGTTTCCGACCACCGTGTTTCTGACCAGTGTGTTTCTGACCAGTGTATCTCTGACCAGTGTGTTTCTGACCAGTGTGTTTATGATCAGTGTGTTTCTGAGCACTGTGTTTCTGACCACTGTGTTTCTGACCACTGTGTTTCTGACCACTGTGTTTCTGACTAGTTTGTTTCTGACCAATGTGTTTCTGACCACTGTGTTTCTTACTATTGTGTTTCTGAGCACTGTGTTTCTGACCACTGTGTTTCTGACCACTGTGTTTCTGACCACTGTGTTTTTGACCACTATGTTTCTGACCACTGTGTTTCTGTACCGTGTGTTTCTGACCACTGTGTTTGTGACCATTGTGTTTCCGACTACTGTGTTTTCAACCGGTGTGTTTCTGACCACTGTGTTCCTGACCAGTGTTTCTGACCACTGTTTTTCTGACCACTTTGTTTATGACCACTGTGCTTATGACCACTGTGTTTCTGACCACTGTGTTTCTGGCCACTGTGTTTCTAACCATTGTGTTTCTGACCACTGTGTTTCTCACCACTGTGTTTTTTACCACTATGTTTCTGACCAGTGTGTTTCTGACCAGTGTGTTTCTGATCACAGTGTTTGTGACCAATGTGTTTCTGACCATTGTGTTTCTGACTGCTGTGTTTCTGACCACTATGTTTCTGACCAGTATGTTTCCGACCACTTTGTGTCTGACCACTGTGTTTCTGACCACTGTGTTTCTGACCACTGTGTTTCTGAACAGTGTGTTTCTGACCACTGTGTTTCTGACCAGTGTGTTTCTGACCACTGTGTTTCTGACCACTGTGTTTCTGACCACTGTGTTTCTGACCACTGTGTTTCTGAACAGTGTGTTTCTGACCACTGTGTTTCTGACCAGTGTGTTTCTGACCACTGTGTTTCTGACCACTGTGTTTCTGAAAACTGTTTCCGACCAGTGTATTTCTGACCACTTGTTTCTGACCAATGTGTTTCTGACCACTGTGTTTCTGACCTGTGTGTTTCTGACCATTGTGTTTTTGACCACTGTATTCCAGACCACAATGTTTCTGACCACTTTACTTCTGACGAGTGTGTTTCTGACCAGTGTGTTTCTGACCACTGTATTTCTGACCACTGTGTTTCTGACCAGTGTGTTTCTGACCAGTGTGTTTCTGACCAGTGTGTTTGTGGCCACTGTCTTTCTGACCAGTGTGTTTCTGACCACAGTGTTTGTGACCACTGTGTTTCTGACCACTGTGTGTCTGACCAGTGTGTTTTTGACAACTGTGTTTCTGACCACTATGTTCCTGACCACTGTGTTTCTGACCACTGTGTTTCTGACCAGTATGTTTCTGACCACTGTGTTTCTGACCACCGTGTTTCTGACCAGTGTGTTTCTGACCAGTGTGTTTCTGACCAGTGTGTTTGTGACCACTATGTTTCTGACCACTGTGTTTCTGACCAGTGAGTTCCTGACCACCGTGTTTCAGACCAGTGTGTTTCTGACCAGTGTGTTTCTGACCACTGTACTCCTGACCGCTGTGTTCTGACCAGTGTGTTTCTGACCAGTGTGATTCTGAAAAATGTAGTTTTGACCAGTGTGTTTTTGACCACTGTGTTTCTAACCACTGCTTTTCTGACCAGTGTGTTTCTTACCAGCGTGTTTCTGACCAGTGTGTTTCTGACCACTGTCTTTCTAACCAGTGTGTTTGTGACCACTGTCTTTCTGACCAGTGTGTTTCTGACAAGTGTGTTTCCGAGCAGTGTGTTTCTGACCACTGTGGTTCTGACCACTGTGTTTCTGACCCGTGTGTTTCTGACGAGTGTGTTTCTGACCAGTGTGTTTCTGACCGCTGTGTTTCTGACCAGTGTGTTTCTGACCTGTGTGTTTCTGACAAGTGTGTTTCTGACCAGTGTGTTTCTGACCAGTGTGTTTCTGACCAGTGTGTTTCTGACCTCTGTGCTTCTGACCAATGTGTTTCTGACCACAGCGTTTCTGACAAGAGTGTTTCTGACCACTGCGTTTCTGACCAGTGTCTTTCTGACCACTGTGTTTCTGACCAGTGTGTTTCTGACCA
>SZWC01001762.1:41488-61650 GCA_023375785.1 Penium margaritaceum | reverse complement strand
GACCACTGTGTTTCTGACCACTGTGTTTCTGACCACTGTGTTTCTGACCACTGTGTTTCTAACCACTGTGTTTCTGACCACTGTGTTTCTGACCACTGTGTTTCTGACCACTGTGTTTCTGACCACTGTCCTTCTGACCACTGTATTTCTGACCACTGTGTTTCTAACCACTGTCTTTCTGACCACTGTGTTTGTGACCAGAGTGTTTCTGACCATTGTGTTTCTGGCCACAGTGTTTCGGACCAGTGTGTTTCTGACCAGAGCGTTTCTGACCAGTGTATTCCTGGCCACTGTGTTCCTGACCACTGTGTTTCTGACCACTGTGTTCCTGACCAGGGTGTTTCTGACCACTGCCTTTGTGACCACTGTGTTTCTGACAACTTTGTCTCTGGCCACTCTTTTTCTGACCACTGTGTTTCTGACCAGTGTGTTTCTGACCAGTGTGTTGCTGACCAGTGTGTTTGAAACCAGTGTGTTTTTGACCAGTGTGTTTCTGACCAGTGTGTTTGTGACCAGTGTGTTTCTGACCACTGTTTTTCTGACCACTCTGTTTCTGACGAGTGCGTATCTGACCAGTGTGTATCTGACCAGTGTGTTTCTGACCACTGTATTTCTAACCACTATGTTTCCAACGACTGTGTTTCTGATCAATGTGCTTCTGACCACTGTGTTTCCGACCACTGTGCTTCTGACCACTGTCTTTCTGACCATTGTGTTTCTGACCACTGTGTTTCTCACAACTGTGTTTCTTACTACTGTGTTTCTGACCAGTGTGTTTCTAACCAGTGTGTTTCCGACCAGTGTATTTCTGACCACTATGTTTCTGACCACTGTGTTTCTGACCACTTTATCTCTAACCATTGTGTTTCTGACCACTGCGTTTCTGACCACTGTGTTTCTGACCACTGTGTTTGTGACCATTGTGTTTCTGACCACTCCTTTTCTGACCACTGTGTTTCTGATCAGTGTGTTTCTGACCAGTGTGTTTCTGACCGCTGTGTGTCGGACCACTGTGTTTCTGACCACTGTGTTTCTGACCACTGTGTTTCTGACCATTGTGTTTCTGACCACTGTGTTTCTGACCACTGTGTTTCTGACCATTGTGTTTCTAACGAGTGTGTTTCTGACCAGGGTGTTTCTGACCACTGTGTTTCTGACCACTGTGTTTCTGACCATTGTGTTTCTGACCAATGTATTTCTGTCTTCTGTGTTTCTGACCACTGCGTTTCTGACCAGTGTGTTTCTGACCACTGTGTTTATGACCACTGTGTGTCTGACCACTGTGTTCCTGACCATTTTGTTTCTAACCAGTGTGTTTATGACCAGTGTGTTTCTGACCAATGTGTTTCTTACCAGTGTGTTTCTGACCAGTGTGTTTCTGACCACCGTGTTTCTGACGACTGTGTTTCTGACCAGGGTGTTTCTGACCACTGAGTTTCTGACCACTGTGTTTCTGACCACTGTGTCTCTGACCACTGTGTTTCTGACCACTGTGTTTCTGACCACTGTGTTTCTGACCACTGTGTTTCTGACCAGTGTGTTTCTGACCACTGTGTTTCTCACTAGTGTGTTTCCGACCACTGTGTTTCTGACCAGTGTGTTTCTGACCACTGTGTTTCTGACCACTGTCTTTCTGACCACTGTGTTTCTGACCACTGTCTTTCTGACCACTGTGTTTCTGACCACTGTCTTTCTGACCACTGTGTTTCTGACCACTGTCTTTCTGACCACTGTGTTTCTGACCACTGTCTTTCTGACCACTGTGTTTCTGACCACTGTCTTTCTGACCACTGTGTTTCTGACCACTGTCTTTCTGACCACTGTGTTTCTGACCACTGTCTTTCTGACCACTGTGTTTCTGACCACTGTCTTTCTGACCACTGTGTTTCTGACCACTGTCTTTCTGACCACTGTGTTTCTGACCACTGTCTTTCTGACCACTGTGTTTCTGACCACTGTCTTTCTGACCACTGTGTTTCTGACCACTGTCTTTCTGACCACTGTGTTTCTGACCACTGTCTTTCTGACCACTGTGTTTCTGACCACTGTCTTTCTGACCACTGTGTTTCTGACCACTGTCTTTCTGACCACTGTGTTTCTGACCACTGTCTTTCTGACCACTGTGTTTCTGACCACTGTCTTTCTGACCACTGTGTTTCTGACCACTGTCTTTCTGACCACTGTGTTTCTGACCACTGTCTTTCTGACCACTGTGTTTCTGACCACTGTCTTTCTGACCACTGTGTTTCTGACCACTGTCTTTCTGACCACTGTGTTTCTGACCACTGTCTTTCTGACCACTGTGTTTCTGACCACTGTCTTTCTGACCACTGTGTTTCTGACCACTGTCTTTCTGACCACTGTGTTTCTGACCACTGTCTTTCTGACCACTGTGTTTCTGACCACTGTCTTTCTGACCACTGTGTTTCTGACCACTGTCTTTCTGACCACTGTGTTTCTGACCACTGTCTTTCTGACCACTGTGTTTCTGACCACTGTCTTTCTGACCACTGTGTTTCTGACCACTGTCTTTCTGACCACTGTGTTTCTGACCACTGTCTTTCTGACCACTGTGTTTCTGACCACTGTCTTTCTGACCACTGTGTTTCTGACCACTGTCTTTCTGACCACTGTGTTTCTGACCACTGTCTTTCTGACCACTGTGTTTCTGACCACTGTCTTTCTGACCACTGTGTTTCTGACCACTGTCTTTCTGACCACTGTGTTTCTGACCACTGTCTTTCTGACCACTGTGTTTCTGACCACTGTCTTTCTGACCACTGTGTTTCTGACCACTGTCTTTCTGACCACTGTGTTTCTGACCACTGTCTTTCTGACCACTGTGTTTCTGACCACTGTCTTTCTGACCACTGTGTTTCTGACCACTGTCTTTCTGACCACTGTGTTTCTGACCACTGTCTTTCTGACCACTGTGTTTCTGACCACTGTCTTTCTGACCACTGTGTTTCTGACCACTGTCTTTCTGACCACTGTGTTTCTGACCACTGTCTTTCTGACCACTGTGTTTCTGACCACTGTCTTTCTGACCACTGTGTTTCTGACCACTGTCTTTCTGACCACTGTGTTTCTGACCACTGTCTTTCTGACCACTGTGTTTCTGACCACTGTCTTTCTGACCACTGTGTTTCTGACCACTGTCTTTCTGACCACTGTGTTTCTGACCACTGTCTTTCTGACCACTGTGTTTCTGACCACTGTCTTTCTGACCACTGTGTTTCTGACCACTGTCTTTCTGACCACTGTGTTTCTGACCACTGTCTTTCTGACCACTGTGTTTCTGACCACTGTCTTTCTGACCACTGTGTTTCTGACCACTGTCTTTCTGACCACTGTGTTTCTGACCACTGTCTTTCTGACCACTGTGTTTCTGACCACTGTCTTTCTGACCACGGTGTTTCTGACCACTGTGTTTCTGACTACTGTGTTTCTGACCACTGTGTTTCTGACTATTGTGTTTATGACCACTGTGTTTTGACCACTGTGTATCTGACCAGTGTCTTTCTGACCAGTGTGTTTCTGACCACTGTGTTTCTGACCACTGTGTTTCTGACCACTGTGTTTCTGACCAGTGTGTTTCTTACCACTGTGTTTCTGACCACTGTGTTTCTGACCACTGTCTTTCTGAACACGGTGTTTCTGACCACTGTGTTTCTGACTACTGTGTTTCTGACCACTTTGTTTCTGACCATTGTGTTTCCGACCGGTGTATTTGTGACCACTGTGTTTCTGACCAGTGAGTTTCAGACCACTGTGTTTCTGACCAGTGTGTTTCTGACCATTGTGTTTCTGACCAATGTGTTTCTGACCAGTGTGTTTATGACCAGTGTGTTTATGACCAATGTATTCCTGACCACTGTGTTTCTGACCACTGGGTTTCTGACCACTGTGTTTCGGACCTGTGTGTTTCTGACCACTGTGTTTCTGAGCAGTGTGTTTCTAACCAGTGTGTTTCTGACTGGTGTGTTTCTCACCACTGTGTCTCTGACCACTGTGTTTCTGACCAGTGTGTTTCTGACCAGTGTGTTTCTGACCACTGTGTTTCTTACCACTATGTGTATGACCAGTGTGTATATGACCAGTGTGTTCTGACCACTGTGTTTCTGACCTGTGTGTTTCTGACCCCTGTGTTTCTGACCACTGTCTTTCTGACCACAGTGTTTCTGACCAGTGTCTTTCTGACCACAGTGTTTCTAACGACTTTGTTCATGACCACTGTGTCAGAAACACAGTGGTCAGAAACACAGTGGTCAGACACACATTCGAAAGAAGCACACTGGTCAGAAACACAGGGGTCAGAAACACAGTGGTCAGAAACACAATGGTCAGAAACACAGGGGTCAGAAACACACTGGTCATATAAACGTTGGTCAGAAACACATTGGTCAGAAACACAGTGGTCAGAAACACAATGGCCAAAAACACGGTGTTTAGAAACACAGTGTTCAGAAACACAGTGTTCAGAAACACAGTGTTCAGAAACACAGTGGTCAGAAACACAGTGGTCAGAGAACAGTGGTCAGAAACACACTGGTCAGAAACACAGTGGTCAGAAACAAAGTGGTCAGAAACACCGTGGTCAGAAACACAAAGGGCAGAAACACACTTGTCGGGAACACGGTGTTTAGAAACACGCTAGTCTTAAACACAGTGGTCAGAAACACAGTGGTCAGAAACACAGTGGTCAGAAACACACTTGTCAGGGACACAGAGGTCAGAAACACAGTGGTCAGAAACACAGTGGTCATAAACACAGTGGCCAGAAAAACAGTGGTCACAAACACAGTGGTCAGAAAGACAGTGGTCATAAACACTGTGGTCTGAAGCACACTGGTCAGAAACACAGTGGTCAGAAACACAGTGGTCGTAAACACAGTGGTCAGAAACACAGTGGTCAGAAACACAGTGGTCTGAAGCACACTGTTCAGAAACACAGTGGTCAGAAACACAATAGTAAGAAACAGACTGGTTGGAAACACGGAGGTCAGAAACACAGTGGTCAGAAACACCCTGGTCAGAAACACCCTGGTCAGAAACACACTGGTCAGAAACACAGTGGTCAGAAACACAGTGGTTAGAAACACAGTGGCTAGAAACACGCTGGTCAGAAACACACCTCCAGAAACACACTGGTCACAAACACAGTGGTCACAGACACAGTGGTAAGAAACACAATGGTCAGAAAAACAGTGGTCAGAAACACAGTTAATGGTGCACACCGGGTAAGATTCCCGGATCTCACGTTGGATCCTAATCCCCGGTTCCGGATCCTAGGATGGATTTGGATCCTCTGATCCAAGAAACGATCCCCGGTTCCTATGGATCCCTGAATCTTTTCGGGATCCTATAGGCTGAGCAAGGAAAATGCTAACCCCGCCTTTCCCTCTTTTTGATGTGGTTAAAAGATCCCCGGATCCCGGAGCGAATCTTGATCAAGGATCAGGATCCCCGGATCCCTGGATAAGATCCCCGGATCCTAGGATTTGGTCTGCAGCCTTAAACACAGTGTTCATTAACGCAGTGGTCAGAAATTCAGTGGTCATAAGCACACTGTTCAGAAACACGGGAGTAATGAACACTGTGGTAAAACACAAACTGGTCAGAAAACAGTGGTCAGACACACTGTTGTCAGAAACACGGTGGTCAGAAAAACAGTGGTCAGAAACACAGCAGTCAAAAACACAGTGGTCAGAAATACACTGGTCCAAAACACACTGGTCAGAAAGACGGTGGTCAGAAACACAGTGGTCAGAGGCACACTGGGCAGAAACACAGCTGTCAAAAACAGAGTGGTCAGGAACACAGTGGGCAGAAACACACTTGTCAGAAAGACAGTGGTCAGAAACACAGTGGACAGATACACACTGGTCAGAAACACAGTAGTCAGAAACACAGTGGTCAGAGGCACACTGGGCAGAAACACAGCTGTCAAAAACAGAGTGGTCAGGAACACAGTGGGCAGAAACACACTTGTCAGAAAGACAGTGGTCAGAAACACAGTGGACAGATACACACTGGTCAGAAACACAGTAGTCAGAAACACAGTGGTCAGAGGCACACTGGGCAGAAACACAGCTGTCAAAAACAGAGTGGTCAGGAACACAGTGGGCAGAAACACACTTGTCAGAAAGACAGTGGTCAGAAACACAGTGGACAGATACACACTGGTCAGAAACACAGTAGTCAGAAACACAGTGGTCAGAGGCACACTGGGCAGAAACACAGCTGTCAAAAACAGAGTGGTCAGGAACACAGTGGGCAGAAACACACTTGTCAGAAAGACAGTGGTCAGAAACACAGTGGACAGATACACACTGGTCAGAAACACAGTGGTCAAAGACACAGTGGTCAGAAATACACTAGTCAGAAACACGGTGGTCAGAAACACAGCAGTAAGTAACACAATGGTGAGAAACACAGTGGTCAGAAACGCACTGGTCAGAAACACACTGGTGAGAAACACATTGGTCAGAAACACAGTGGTCAGAAACACACTTGTCAGAAAGAGAGTGGTCAGAAACACAGCCGTCAGAAACACACTGGCAAGAAACACACTGGTCAGAAACACACTGGTGAGAAACACATTGGTCAGAAACACAGTGGTCCGAAACACAGTGGTCAGAAACACAGTAGTCAGAAACACAGTGGTCAGAAACACATTGGTCAGAAACAGAATGGTCAGAAACAAAGCGGTCAGAAACACGTTGGCGAGAAACACAGTGGTGAGAAGCACAGTGGTCAGAAAAAAACTGGTCAGAACACACTGGTCAGAAACACAGTTGTCAGGAACACAGTGGTCAGAAATACAGTGGTCTGAAACAAAGTGGTCAGAAACACACTGGTCAGAAACACACTGGTCATAAACACACTGGTCAGAAACAGAGTGGTCAAAAACACACTGGTCAGAAACACGGTGGTCAGAAACACAGTGGTGAAAAACACTGTGGTCAGAATCACACTGGTCTGAAACACACTGGTCAGAAACACAGTGGACAGAAACACACTTGTAAGTAACACAGGGGTCAGCAACACAGTGGACGGAAACACGGTGGTCAGAAACACAGTGGTAAGAAATACAGTTGTCAGAAACACACTGGTCAGAAACACATTGGTCAGAAACACAGTGGTCAGAAAGATCGTGGTCAGAAAGACAGTGGTTGGAAACACATTGGTCGAAAATACACTGGTCAGAAACACACTGGTCAGAAAAACAGTGGTCAGAAACACAGTGGTCAGAAACGCACTGGTCAGAAACACACTGGTCAGAAACACAATGGTCAGATACACAGTGGTCAGAAACACAGGGGTCGGAAACACACTGGTCAGAAATACAGTGGTTAGAAACACAGTGGTCAGAAACACACTGGTCAGAAACACAATGGTCAGATACACAGTGGTCAGAAACACAGGGGTCGGAAACACACTGGTCAGAAATACAGTGGTTAGAAACACAGTGGTCAGAAACACACAGGTCAGAAACTAAGTGGTTAGAAACACAGTGGTCAGAAAAAATTGGATAGAAACACAATGGTCAGAAAGACAGTGATCCGAAACAATGTGGTCAGAAACACGGTGGTCATAAACACAGTGGTCAGAACCAAACAGTTCAGAAACACACTGGTCAGAAAAACAGTGGCCAGAAACACAGTGATCAGAAATACAGTGGTCAGAAACCAGTAATCAGAAACACAGTGGTCAGAAGCACAGTGGTCAGAAACACAGTGGTCAGAAACACAGTGGTCAGAAACACACTGGTCAGAAACACAATGGTCAGAAACACAGTGGTCAGAAACACACTGGTCAGAAACACAGTGGTCAGAAACACAGTGGTCAGAAACACACTGGTCAGAAACACAATGGTCAGAAACACAGTGGTCAGAAACACACTGGTCAGAAACACAGCGGTCAGAAACACACTGGCCATAAACACACTGGTCAGAAACACACTGGTCAGGAACATATTGGTCAGAAACACAGTGGTCGGAAACACAATGGTCGGAAACACAGTGGTCAGAAACACAGTGGTCAGAAACACAGTGGTCAGAAACACAGTGGTCAGAAACACAGTGGTCAGAAACACAGTGGTCAGAAACATAGTGGTCAGAAACACACTGGTCAGAAACGAACTGGTCATAAACTCACTGGTCAGAAACAGAGTGGTCGGAAACACACTGGTCAAAAGCACACTAGTCAGAAACACGGTGGTCAGAGACACAGTGGTGAGAAACACCGTGGTCAGAATCACAGTGGTCAGCAACACACTGGTCACAAACACTATGGTCAAAAACACACTTGTAAGAAACACAGGGGTCAGAAACACAGTGGTCGCAAACACAGTGGTCAGAAACACAGTGGTCAGAAATATAGTGGAAAGAAACACACTGGTCGGAAACACACTGGTCAGAAACACAGTGGCCAGAAACATTGTGGTCAGAAGGACAGTGGTCAGGAACACATCGGTTAGAAACACACAGGTCAGAAAAACTGTGGTCAGAAACACAGTGGTCAGCAACACGCTAGTCGGGAACACACTGGTCAGAAACACAATGGTCACATACACCGTGGTCAGAAACACAGCGGTCAGAAACACACTGGTCAGAAACACAGTGGGTTGAAACACAGTGGTCAGAAACACATGGGTCAGAAGCACAGTGGTCAGAAACACTGTGGTCAGAAACAAAAGGGATAGAGACACAATGGTCAGAAACACACTGGTCAGAAACACACTGGTGAGAAACACAGTGGTCAGAAACATAGTGGTCAGAAACCCACTGGTCAGAAACACACTGGTGAGAAACACAGTGGTCAGAAACATAGTGGTCAGAAACCCACTGGTCAGAAACACACTGGTGAGAAACACAGTGGTCAGAAACATAGTGGTCAGAAACCCACTGGTCAGAAACACACTGGTGAGAAACACAGTGGTCAGAAACATAGTGGTCAGAAACCCACTGGTCAGAAACACACTGGTGAGAAACACAGTGGTCAGAAACATAGTGGTCAGAAACCCACTGGTCAGAAACACACTGGTGAGAAACACAGTGGTCAGAAACATAGTGGTCAGAAACCCACTGGTCAGAAACACACTGGTGAGAAACACAGTGGTCAGAAACATAGTGGTCAGAAACCCACTGGTCAGAAACACACTGGTGAGAAACACAGTGGTCAGAAACATAGTGGTCAGAAACCCACTGGTCAGAAACACACTGGTGAGAAACACAGTGGTCAGAAACACACTGGTCAGGAACACAATGATCACAAACACAGTGGTATGAACCACACTGGTCAGATACACAGTGGTGAGAAACACAGTGGTCAGAAATACTGTGGTCAGAAACAAACTGGCAAGGAACACAGTGGTCGGAAACACAGTGGTCAGAAACATAGTGGTCAGAAACACCCTGGTCAGAAACACACCGGTCAGAAACACAGTGGTTAGAAACACACTAATCATAAACCCAGTGGTCAGAAACACGATGGTTAATCACACTGGTCAGCAACAAACTTGTCCGAAACACAGTGGTCAGAAACACAGTGGTCATAAACACACGGGTCAAAAACACACTGGTCAGAAACACAGTGGTCAGGAACACATTAGTCAGCGATACTATGGTCAAAACACAGCGGTCAGAAACACATTGGTCAGAAACACAATGGTCAGAAACACAGTGGTCAGAAACACAGTGGTCAGAAACCCACTGGTCAGAAACACACTGGTGAGAAACACAGTGGTCAGAAACACAGTGGTCAGAAACACACTGGTCAGCAACACACTGGTCAGAAACCCACTGGTCAGATACACAGTGGTCAGAAACACAGTGGTCAGAAACACAGTGGTCAGAAACATACTGGTCATAAGAACACTGGTCAGAAACACACTGGTCAGAAACACACTGGTCAGATACACAGTGGTCAGAAACACAGTGGTCAGAAACACAGTGGTCAGAAACATACTGGTCATAAGAACACTGGTCAGAAACACACTGGTCAGAAACACACTTGTCAAGAACACACTTTTCAGAAACACATGGGTCAGAAACACAGTGGTCAGAAACACAGTGGTCAGAAACACAGTGGTCAGAAACACAGTGGTCAGAAACACAGTGGTCAGAAACACCCTGGTCAGAAACACACCGGTCAGAAACACAGTGGTCAGAAACACAGTGGTCAGAAACACAGTGGTCAGAAACACCCTGGTCAGAAACACACCGGTCAGAAACACAGTGGTCAGAAACACACTGATCAGAAACCCAGTGGTCAGAAACACAACGGGTAGAAACACGGTGGTCAGAAACACACTGGTCAGAAACACACAGGTCAGAAACACAGTGGTCAGGAACACAGTGGTCAGAAAAACAGTGGTCAGAAACACAGTGGTCAGAAACACAGTGGTCAGAAACACAGTTGTCATAAACACAGTTGTCAGAAACACAGTGGTCAGTTACACAGTGGTCATAAACACAGTGGTCAGAAACACAGTGGTCAGAAACACAGTGGTCAGAAACACAGTTGTCATAAACACAGTTGTCAGAAACACAGTGGTCAGTTACACAGTGGTCATAAACACAGTGGTCATAAACACGGCGGTCAGAAAAACAGTGGTCAGAAACACAGTGGTCAGAAACACACCGGTCAGAAACACGGTGGTCAGAAACACACTGGTCAGAAACACAGTGGTCAGAAACACAATGGTCAGAAACACAGTGGTCAGAAACACACTAGTCATAAACCCACTAGTCAGATACACAGTGGCCAGAAACACAGTGGTCAGAAACACACTGGTCAGGAACACAATGATCAGAAACACAGTGGTCTGAACCACACTGGTCATATACATAGTGGTGAGAAACACAGCGGTTAGAGATACTGTGGTCAGAAACACACTGGTAAGAAACACAGTGGTCAGAAATACAGTGGTAAGAAACACAGTGGTTAGAAACACATTGGTCAGAAACACGGTGGTTTGAAACACACTGGTCATAAACACAATGGTCAGAAACACAGTGGTCAGAAACACAGTTGCATGAACACAGTGGTCACAAACACAGTGGTCAAAAAAACAGTGGTCAGAAACACAGCGGTCAGAAACACAGTGGTCATAAACACAGTGGTCAGAAACACAATGGTCAGAAATACACTGGTCAGAAACTGAGTGGTGAAAAACAGAGTGGTCAGAAACACACTGTTCAGAAGAACAGTGGTCAGAAACACTATGTTCAGAAACACACTGGCCAGAAACACTGTGGTAAAAAACACACTGCTCAGAAACCCAGTGGTCAGAAACACACAACTTAGAAACACAGTGGTCAGAAACACAGTGGTCAGAAACACCGTGGTCAGAAACACAGGGGTCACAAACACACTGGTCAGAAACACAGTGATCAGAAACACAGTGGTCACAAACACAGTGGTCAGAGACACTGTGGTCAGAAACACATTGGTCAGAAACACAGTGGTCAGAACCACAGCGGTCAGAAACACAGTGGTCATAAACACGGTGGTCAGAACCACAGCGGTCAGAAACACCGTGATCAGAAACACGGTTGTCAGAAACACGGTGGTCAGAAACACACTGGTCAGAAACACAGTGGTCAGAAACACAGTCGTCAGAAACACGGTAGTCAGAAACACAGTGGTCATGAACCCACTGGTCAGATACACATCAGTCAGAAACACAGTGGTCAGAAACACACTGGTCAGGAACACAATGATCAGAAACACAGTGGTCTGAACCACACTGGTCAGATACATAGTGGTGAGAAACACAGTGGTCAGAAACACACTGGTCAGGAACACAATGATCAGAAACACAGTGGTCTGAACCACACTGGTCAGATACATAGTGGTGAGAAACACAGTGGTTAGAGATACTGTTGTCAGAAACACACTGGTAAGAAACACAGTGGTCAGAAACACAGTGGTAAGAAACACAGTGGTTAGAAACACAGTGGTCAGAAACACGGTGGTTTGAAACGCACTGGTCATAAACACAATGGTCAGAAACACAGTGGTCAGAACCACACTGGTCAGGAACACAGTGGTTAGAAACACAGTGGTCAGAAAGAGAGTGGTCTGAAACACGGTGGTCAGAAACACACTGGTCAGAAAGATGGTGGTCAGAAACACACTGGACAGATACACAGTGGTTAGAAACACAGTGGTCAGAAACACACTGATCAGAAACACAGTGGTCAGAAACACCATGGACAGAAATACAGGGGTCATAAACACACCGGTCAGAAACACAGTGGTCACAAACACAGTGCTCAGAAACACTGTGGTCAGAAACACAGTGGTCAGAACCAAAGTGGTCAGAACCGAATTGCTCAGATACACAGTGGTCAGAAACACAGTGGTCAGAAACACAATGGTCAGAAACACAGTGGTCAGAAACTGAGTGGTGAAAAACACATTAGTCAGAAACACACTGGTCAGAAACACGGTGGTCAGAAACACACAGGTCAGAAACAAAGTGGTCAGAAACACACTGTTCAAAAGAACAGTGGTCAGAAACACTATGGTCAGAAACACACTGGCCAGAAACACAGTGGTCAAAAACACACTGCTCAGAAACCCAGTGGTCAGAAACACACAAGTTAGAAACACATTGGTCAGAAACACACTGGTCAGGAACACACCGGTCAGAAACCCAGTGGTCAGAAACACCGTGGTGAGAAACACAGGGGTCACAAACACACTGGTCAGAAACATAGTGATCAGAAACACAGTGGTCACGAACACAGTGGTCAGAGGCACTGTGGTCAGAAACACATTGGTCAGAACCAAAGTGGTCAGAACCGAATTGGTCAGATACACAGTGGTATGAAACACAGTGGTCAGAAACCCACTGGTCAGAAACACAGTGGTCAAGAACACAGTGGTCAGAAACACGCTGGCCAGAAACACAATGGTCAGAAACACAGTGGTCAGAAACACGGTGGTCATAAACACGGTGGTCAGAACCACAGCGGTCAGAAACACCGTGTTCAGAAACACGGTTGTCAGAAACACGGTGGTCAGAAACACACTGGTCAGAAACACAGTGGTCAGAAACACAATGGTCAGAAACACAGTAGTCAGAAACACAGTGGTCATAAACCCACTGGTCAGAAACACATCAGTCAGAAACACAATGATCAGAAACACAGTGGTCTGAACCACACTGGTCAGATACACAGTGGTGAGAAACACAGTGCTCAGAAATACTGTGGTCAGAAACACATTGGTAAGAAACACAGTGGTCAGAAACACAGTGGTCAGAAACACAGTGGTCAGAAACACACCGGTCAGAAACACAGTGGTCAGAAACACAATGGTCAGAAACACAGTGGTCAGAAACACGGTGGTCATAAACACGGTGGTCAGAACCACAGCGGTCAGAAACACAGTGGTCAGAAACACAGTGGTCAGAAACACACCGGTTATGAACACAGTGGTCAGAAACACAGCGGTCAGAAACACAGTGGTCAGAAACACAGTGGTCAGAACCACACTGGTCAGGAACACAGTGGTTAGAAACACAGTGGTCAGAAAGAGAGTGGTCTGAAACACGGTGGTCAAAAACACACTGGTCAGAAACACGGTGGTCAGAAACACACTGGACAGAAACACACTGGTCAGAAACACTCTGATCAGAAACACGGTGGTCAGAAACACCATGGACAGAAACACACTGGTCGGAAACACAGTGGTGAAAATCACACCGCTCAGAGACCCAGTGGTTAGAAAGACACCGGTAAGGAACACATTGGTCAGAAACACAGTGGTCAGGAACACACTGGTCAGAAATGCAGTGGCCAGAAACACCATGGTCAGAAACACAGGGGTCGGAAACACACCGGTCAGAAACGCAGTGGTCACAAACACAGTGGTCAGAAACACTGTGGTCAGAAACACAGTGGTCAGAACCAGAGTGATCAGAACCGAATTGCTCCGATACACAGTGGTCAGAAACATAGTGGTTAGAAACCCACTGCTCAGAAACACAGTGGTCTGGAACACAGTGGTCAGAAACACACTGGTCAGAAACACAGTGGTCATAAACACAGTGGTCAGAAACACAGTGGTCAGAAACACGTTGGTCAGAAACACAGTGGTCAGAAACACGGTGGTCAAAAACAGAGAGGTCAGAAACACAGTAGTCATATACACATTTGTCAAAAACACAGTGGCCAGAAACGCAGTGGTCAGAAACGCAGTGGTCAGAAACACAGTGGTCAGAAACACAGTGGTGATAAACACATTGGTTAGAAACACAGTGGTCAGAAACACAGTTGTCAGAAACACACTGGTCAGAAACACACTGGTGAGAAACACACTGGTCAGAAACACAGTGGTCATAAACACTGTGGTCATAAACACACTAACCAGAAACACACTTGTCAGGAACACACTCGTCAGAAACACATTCGTCAGAAACACACTGATGAGAAACCAAGTGGTCTGAAACACACTGGTTAGAAACACAGTGGTCAGAAATACACTGGTCAGAAACACACTCGTCATAAACACAATGGTCAGAAACACACGGGTCAGAAACACACTGGTCAGAAACACAGTGCTCACAAACACAGTGGTCAGAAATACAATGGTCAGAAACATAGTGGTTAGAAACACAGTGGTCAAAAACACAGTGGTCAAAAACACGGTGGTCGGAAATACGCTGGTCAGAAACACACTAGTCATAAACATTCTGGTCAGAAACACACTGGTGAGAAACCCACTGGTCAGATACACAGTGGCCAGAAACACAGTGTTCAGAAACACACCGGTCAGAAACACCGTGGTCAGAAACACAGTGGTCCAAACCACGCTGCTCAGATACACAGTGGTCAGAAACACAGTGTTCAGAAATACTGTGGTCAGATACACACTGCTCAGGAACACAGTGGTCTGATACACAGTGGTCAAAACACAATGGTCAGAAACACAGTGGTCAGAAACATAAAGGTAAAAAACACACTGGTCAGAAACACAGGAGTCAATAACACAGTGGTCAGAGACACAGTGGTCGGAAACACACTGGTCAGAAACACAGTGGTCGGAATTAGTGTGGTCAGAAACACACTGGTTAGAAACACAGTGGTCAGAAAGACACTGCTCAGAAACCCAGTGGTCAGAAACACACTAGTCAGAAACACAATGGTCAGAAACACTGTGGTTAGAAACACTTTGGTCAGAAACACAGTGGTAAGAACCAAAGTGGTCAGAACCGGACTGGTCAGATACACGGTGATCAGAAACACAGTGGTCAGAAACAAACTGGTCAGAATCACAGTGGTCTGTAACACAGTTGAGAGAAACACACTGGTCAGAAACAAAATGGTCAGAAACACAATGGTCAGAAACACGGTGGTCAGAAGCACAGTGGTCAGAACCACAGTGGTCAGAAACACAACGGTCAGAAACAAAGAGGTCATAAACACACTGCATGGAAACACGCTGGTCAGAAACACACAGGTCAGAAACACATTGGTCAGAAACACAGTGGTCAGAAACACAATGGTCAGAAACGCAGTGGTCAGAAACACAGTGGTCGGAAACACAGTGGTCATAAACACAATGGTTAGAAACACACTGCTCAGAAACCCAGTGGTCAGAAACACAGTGGTCACAAACAGTGGTCAGAAACAATGTGGTCAGTAACACTGTGGTCAGAAACACAGTGGTCAGAACCAAAGTGGTCAGAAACGCAGTGGTCGGAAACCGGTGGTCAGAAGCACAGTGGTCACAAACAGAGCGGTCAGAAACAGAGCGGTCAGAAACACAGTGGTCAATAACACATTGTTCAGAAACACAGTGGTCAGAAACGCAGTGGTGAGAAGTGCAGTGGTCATAAACACACTGGTCAAAAACACACTGGTCAGAAACACTCTGGTAAAAAACACTCTGGTCATAAACAGACTTGTCAGAAACACATTGGTCAGAAACACAGTGGTCTGAAAGACAGTGGTCAGAAACACAGTGGTCAGAAACACACTGGTCAGAAACACAGTAGTCAGAAACAGAGTGGTCAGAAACACACTTATCAGAAACCCAGTGGTCAGAAACACGATGGTTAGAAACACAGCGGTCAGAAATACACTGGTCAGCAGCACACTGGTCAGAAACACAATGGTCAGAAACACAGTGGTCAGAAACACACGGGTCAGAAACACAGTGGTCAGAAACACAGTGGTCAGAAACACAGTGGTCAGCAATACAGTGGTCAAAACACAGTGGCCAGAAACACAGTGGTCAGAAACACAATGGTCAGAAGCACAGTGGTCAGAAACACACAGGTCAGAAACACATTGGTCAGAAACACACTGGTGAGAAACACAGTGGTCAGAAACACACTGGTCAGAAACACAATGGTCAGAAACACACTGGTCAGAAACCCACTGGTCAGATACACAGTGGTCAGAAACACAGTGGTCAGAAACACACTGGTCATAAACACACCGGTCAGAAACAGACTTGTCAGGAACACACTGTTCAGAAACACATCGGTCGGAAACACAGTGGTCAGAGACACAGTGGTCAGAAACACAGTGGTAAGAGACACACAGGTCAGTAGCACAGTGGTCAGAAACACACTGGTCAGAAACACAGTGGTCAGAAACACAGTGGGCAGAAATACACTGGTCAGAAACACAGTGGTCAGAAACACCCTGGTCAGAAACACATCGATCAGGAACACAGTGGTCAGAAACACACTGATGTAAAACCAAGTGGTCAGAAACACACTGGGTAGAAACACAATGGTCAGAAACACACTGGTCAGAAACACAGTGGTCAGAAACACAGTGGTCAGAAAAACAGTGGTCAGAAACACAGTGGTCAGAAACACAGTGGTCAGAAACACCGTGGTCATAAATACGGTTGTCAGAAACACAGTGGTCAGATACACAGTGGTCATAAACACAGTGGTCATAAACACGGTGGTCAGAAACACAGTGGTCAGAAACACAGTGGTCAGAAACACACTGGTCAGAAACACAGTGGTCAAAAACACACTGGTCAGAAACACAGTGGCCAGAAACACAATGGTCAGAAACAAAGTGGTTAGAAACACACTGGTCATAAACCCACTGGTCAGATACACAGCAGTCAGAAACACAGTGGTCAGAAACACCCCGGTCAGGAACACAATGATCAGAAACACAGTGGTCTGAACCACACTGGTCGGATACACAGTGGTGAGAAACACAGTGGTCAAAAATACTGTGGTCAGAAACACACTGGTAACAAACACAGTGGTCAGAAACACAGTGGTCAGAAATACAGTGGTCAGAAACACAGTGGTCAGAAACACACTGGTCATAAACACAGTGGTCAAAAACACAGTAGTCAGAAATACAGTGGTCATAAACACAGTGGTCAGAAACACAGTGGTCAAAAAAACAGTGGTCAGAAACACAACCGTCAGAAACACAGTGGTCAGAAACACAGTGGTCAGAAACACAGTGATCAGAAACACAGTGGTTAGAAACACAGTGGTCAGAAACTGAGTGGTGAGAAACACAGTGGTCAGAAACACACTGGTCAGAAACACGGTGGTCAGAAACACACTGGTTAGAAACACAGTGGTCAGAAACACACTCGTCAGAAACACAGTGGTCAGAAACACTATGGTCAGAAAAACACTGGCCAGACTCACAGTGGTCAGAAACACATTGGTCAGAACCAAAGTGGTTAGAACCGAATTGGTCAGATACACAGTGGTAAAAAACACAGTGGTCAGAAACCCACTGGTCAGAAACACAGTGGTCTGGAACACAGTGGTCAGAAACACACTGGCCAGAACCACAATGGTCAGAAACACAGTGGTCATAAACACGGTGGTCAGAAACACAGTGGTCAAAAACACAGTGATCAGAAACACAGTGGTCATAAACACGGTGGTCAGAAACACAGTGGTCAGAAACACATGGGTCAGAAACACACTAGTCAGAAACACAGCGGTCAGAAACACACTGGTCAGAAACACAGTGGTCAGAAACCCACTGGTCAGATACACAGTGGTCAGAAACACAGTGGGCAGAAACACACTGGTCATAAACACACTGGTCAGAAACACACTTGTCAGGAACACACTTTTTCTAAACACATCCGTCAGAAACACAGTGGTCAGAAACACAATGGTCAGAAACACGGTGGTCAGAAACACACTGGTCAGAAACACAGTGGTCAGAAACACACTGGTCAGAAACACAGTGGTCAGAAACACAGTGGGCAGAAACACACTGGTCAGAAACACAGTGGTCGGAAACACAGTGGTCAGAAACACAGTGGTCAGAGACACAGTGGTCAGAAACACAGTGGTCAGAGACACAGTGGTCAGAAACACAGTGGTCAGAGACACAGTGGTCAGAAACACAGTGGTCAGAGACACAGTGGTCAGAAACACAGTGGTCAGAGACACAGTGGTCAGAAACACAGTGGTCAGAGACACAGTGGTCAGAAACACAGTGGTCAGAGACACAGTGGTCAGAAACACAGTGGTCAGAGACACAGTGGTCAGAAACACAGTGGTCAGAGACACAGTGGTCAGAAACACAGTGGTCAGAGACACAGTGGTCAGAAACACAGTGGTCAGAGACACAGTGGTCAGAAACACAGTGGTCAGAGATTCAGTGGTCAGAAACACAGTGGTCAGAAACCCACTGGTCAGATACACAGTGGTCAGAAACACAGTGGGCAGAAAGACACTGGTCAGAAACACAGTGGTCAGAAACATAGTGGGCAGAAATACACTGATCACAAACACAGTGGTCAGAAACACCGTGGTCAGAAACATTCCGGTCAGAAACACAGTGGTCAGAAAGACACTGATCAGAAACCCAGTGGTCAGAAACACACTGGGTAGAAACACAGTGGTCAGAAACACACTGGTCAGAAACACACTGGTCAGAAACACAGTGGTCGGAAACACAGTGGTCAGAAAAACAGTGGTCAGAAACACAGTGGTCAGAAACCCAGTGGTCAGAAACACAGTCGTCATAAACACGGTTGTCGGAAACACAGTTGGCAGATACATAGTGGTCATAAACACAGTGGTCATAAACATGGTGGTCAGAAGCACAGTGGTCAGAAACACAGTGGTCAGAAACACAGTGGTCAGAAACACGCTGGTCAGAAACACAGTGGTCAGAAACACACTGGTCAGAAACACAGTGGTCAGAAATACAGTGGTCATAAACACAGTGGTCACAAACACAGTGGTCAGAAACACACTGGTCAGAAACACACTGGTCAGAAACACACTAGTCAGGAACACAGTGGTCAGAAACACACTGGTTAGAAACAAACTGGTCAGAAACAAAGTGGTCAGAAACACCGTGGTCAGAAACACAGTGGTCACAAACACAGTGGTCAGAAACACACTGGTCAGAAACCTAGTGGCCAGAAACATTGTGATCAGAAACACACTGCTCAGAAACACAGTTGTCAGAAACACGGTGGTCAGAAACACAGTAGTCAGAACACACTGGTGATAAACACGGTGGTAAAAAACATAGTGGTCATAAACATAGTGGTCAGAAGCACAGTGCTATGAAACACACTAGTCAGAAACACAGTGGTCAGAAACACACTGGTCAGAAACAGTGGTCAGAAACACACTGTTCAGAACCAAAGTGGTCAGAAACACCGTGGTCATAAACACAATGATGAGGAACATATCGGTCAGAAACACAGTGGTCAGAAACACAGTGGTCATAAACACAGTGGTCAGAAACACAGTGGTCAGAAACACCCTGCTCAGAAACACAGTGGTCAGAAACACACCGGTTAGAAACACAGTGGTCAGAAACACAATGGTCAGAAACACACCAGTCATAAACACAGTGGTCAGAAACACACTGGTGAGAAACACAGTGGTCAGAAACACACTGGTCAAAAACACACTGGTCAGAAACACAGTGGTCAGAATCACAGTGGTCACCAACACCGTGGTCAGAAACACAGTGGTCAGAAAGACAGTGGTCAGAAACACAATGGTCAGAAACAGAGTTGTCCGAAACACACTGGTCAGAAACACAGTGGTCTGAAACACACTGGTCAGAAACACACTCGTCAGAAACACAGTGGTCACGAACACTGTGGTCAGAAACACAGTGGTCAGAAACACAGTGGTCAGAAACACACTGGTCAGAAACACA
>SZWC01001762.1:6069-17480 GCA_023375785.1 Penium margaritaceum | reverse complement strand
TGGTCAGAAACACACTGGTCAGAAACACAGTGGTCAGAAACACAATGGTCAGAAACACAGTGGTCAGAAACACTGTGGTCGGAAACACACTGGTCAGAAACACACAGGTCAGAAACACACTGGTCAGAAACACAGTGGTCAGAAACACACTGGTCAGAAACACGCTGGTCAGAAACACAGTGGTCAGAAACACAGTCGTCCTAAACTCAAGAGTCTGAAACACAGTGGTCAGAAACACAGTGGACAGAAACACAGTGGTCAGAAACACAGTGATCAGAAACACAGTTGTCGGATACACACTGGTCAGAAACACAGTGGTCAGAAATACAATGGTCAGAAACAAAGTGGTCAGAGACACAGTGGTCAGAAACACACTGGTCAGAAACACACTGCTCAGAAACACAGTGGTCAGAAACACACTGGTCAGAAACACGCTGGTCAGAAAAACAGTGGTCAGAAACACAGTGGTCAGAAACAGAGGGGTCAAAAACTCACTGGTTAGAAACACAGTGGTCAGAAACACATTGGTGATAAAAACAGTGGTCAAAAACAGAGTGGTCAGAAACACAGTGGTCAGATACAAAGTGGTCATAAACAAAGTGGTCAGAAACACAATGGTCAGAAACACACTAGTCAGAAACACAGTGGTCAGAAGCACATTAGTAAGAAACATAGTGGTCAAAAACAAAATAGTCAGAAACACAGTGGTCAGAAACACAATGGTCAGAAACACAGTGGTCAGAAATACAGTGGTCAGAAACACAGTGGTCAGAAGCACAGTAGTCAGAAACACGGTGGTCAAAAACAAACTAGTCGGAAACACGGTGGTCAGAAACACAGTGGTCAGAAACTCAGTGGTCAGAAACACAGTGGTCAGAAACACACTTGTCAAAAAGACATTGGTCAGAGACACAGTGGTCGGAAACACAATGGTCAGAAACACAGTGCTCTGACGCACAGTGGTGAAAAACACAGTGGTCACAAACAGACTGGTCAGAAACGCACCAGTCAGAAACACGGTGGACACAAACACACTGGTCATAAACACGCTGTTGAGAAACACGATGGTCAGAAACACACTGGTCAGAAGCACATTGTTCAGAAACACACATGTCGGAAACAGAGAGGTCAGAAACACAATGGTTATAAACACAGTGGTCAGAAACACAGTGGTCAGAAGGACAGTGGTCAGAAACACCGTGGTCAGAAACACAGTGGTCAGAAACACAGTGGACAGAAACACAGTGGTCATAAACACACTGGGCAGAAACACAGTGGTCAGAAACACAATGGTCAGAAACACAGTAGTCAGAAACACACTGGTCAGAAACACACTGGTCAGTAACACACTGGTCAGAAACAAACTGGTCAGAAACACAGTAGTCGGAAACACAGTGGTCACAAACAAGCTGGTCAGAAATACAGTTGTCAGAAACACAGTGGTCAGAAACACATTAGTCAAAAACACACTGGTTCGAAACACAGTGGTCAGAATTACACAGGTGAGTAATACAGTGGTCAGAGATAGAGTGGTCAGCAACACAGTGGTTGGAAACACAGTGGTCATAAACAGAGTGGTCAGAAACACACTGGTAAGAAACACACTGGTTAGAAACACAGTGTTCAGAATAACAGAAGTCAGAAACACTATGGTCAAAAACAAACTAGTCAGATACACAGTGGTCAGAAACACAGTGGTCAGAAGGACAGTGGTCAGAAACACAGTGGTCACAAACACAGTGGTCAGAAACACACTTGTCAAAAAGACATTGGTCAGAGACTCAGTGGTTGGAAACACTGGTCAGAAACACGGTGGTCATAAACACAGTGGTCAGAAACACAGTGGTCAGAAACCCAGTTGTCACAAACAGACTGGTCAGAAACACACCAGTCAGAAACACGGTGGTCAGAAAAACGCTGGTCGGAAACACGCTTCTAAGCAACATAGTGGTCGGAAACACAGTGGTCACAAACACACTGATCAGGAACACACCGGTCAGATACACAGTGGCCTGAAATACAGTGGTCAGAAACACAGTGGCCAGAAACACAGTGGTCAGAAACACAGTGGTCAGAAACACACTGGTCAGAAACACACTTGTCAGAAACAAAGTGGTCACAAACACAGTGTTCAGAAACACAATGGTCAGAAACACTGTGGTCAGAAACGCAGTGGTCACAAACACACTGGTCAGAAACACACTGGTCAGAAACACAGTGGTCAGAAACACACTGGTTAGGAACACACCGGTCATAAACACAGTGGTCAGAAACACACTGGTCATAAAAACACTGTTCAGAAACACAGTGGTCAGAAATACATTGGTCGGAAACACAGTGGTCAGAAACACACTGGTCAGAAACACACCGGTCAGAAACACACCGGTCAGAAACACAGTGGTCATAAACATTGTGGTCAGAAACACAATGGACACAAGCACACTAGTCAGAAACACACTGGTCAGAAACACGCTTGTCAGAAACATAGTGGTCAGAAACACAGTGGTCGTAAACACACTGATCAGAAACACACCGGTCAGAAACACAGTGGTCAGAAACACAGTGGTCAGACACACGTGGCCAGAAACATAGTGGTCAGAAACACAGTGGTCAGAAACACAATGGTCATAAACACAGTGGTCAGAAACACAGTGGTCAGAAACACAGTGGTCAGAAACTCAGTGGTCAGAAACACAATGGTCAGAAACACAGTGGTCAGAAACACAACGGTCAGAAACACAGTGGTCAGAAACACTGTGGTCAGAAACACACTGGTCAGAAACAATTTGTCAAAAAGACATTGGTCAGAGACACAAAGGTCGGAAACACAATGGTCAGAAAAACAGTGGTCTGACGCACAGTGGTGAAAAACACAGTGGTCACAAACAGACTGGTCAGAAACACACCAGTCAGAAACACGGTGGTCATAAACACACTGGTCATAAGCACACTGCTGAGAAACACTGTGGTCAGAAACACACTGGTGAGAAGCACATTGTTCAGAAACACACATGTCGGAAACAAAGAGGTCAGAAACACAATGGTCATAAACACAGTGGTCAGAAACACAGTGGTCAGAAGGACAGTGGTCAGAAACACCGTGGTCAGAAACACAGTGGTCAGAAACACAGTGGTCAGAAACACAGTGGTCATAAACACAGTGGGCAGAAACACAGTGGTCAGAAACACAATGGTCAGAAACACAGTGGTCAGAAACACACTGGTCAGAAACACACTGGTCAGTAACACACTGGTCAGAAACCAACTGGTCAGAAACACAGTAGTCAGAAACACAGTGGTCAGAAACACGCTGGTAAGAAACACAGTGGTCAGAAACACAGTGGTCAGAAACACAGTGGTCACAAACACACTGGTAAGAGACACAGTGGTCAGAAACACAATGGTCAGAAACACAGTGGTAAGAAATACTGTGGTCAGAAACACATTGGTCAGAAACACACTGGTCAGAAACACGCTGGTCAGAAACACAGTGGTCAGAAACACACTAGTCAGAAATCGCTGGTCAGAAACACAGTAGCTATAAACACAGGAGTCAGAAACACCGTGGTCAGAAACACAGTGGTCAGAAACACAGTGGTAAGATACGCACTGGTCAGAAACACAGTGGTCAGAAATACAATGGTCAGAAACAAAGTGGTCAGAAACACTATGGTCAGAAACAAACTGGTCAGAAATACAGTGGTCAGAAACACACTGGTCAGAAACACGCTGGTCAGAAAAACAGTGGTCAGAAACACAGTGGTCACAAACTCATGAGTCAAAAACACACTGGTTAGAAACACAGTGGTCAGAAACACACTGGTGAGAAACAGAGTGGTCAGAGACAGAGTGGTCAGAAACACAGTGGTCATAAACACAGTGGTCAGAAACACACTGGTCAGAAACACATTGGTCAGAAGCAAAGAAGTCAGAAACGCATTGTTCAAAAACAAACTAGTCAGAAACACAGTGGTCAGAAACACAGTGGTCAGAAACACAGTGGTCATAAACACAGTGGTCATAAACACAGTGGTCGGAAACACACTTGTCCAAATGACATTTGTCTGAGACACGGTGGTCGGAAACACAGTGGTCAGAAACACAGTGGTGAGAAACACAGTGGTCAGAAACACAGTGGTCAGAAACACAGTGGTCATAAACAGACTGGTCAGAAACACACTAGTCAGAAACACGGTGGTCAAAAACACACTGGTCAGAAACACACTGCTGAGAAACACTGTGGTCAGAAACACACTGGTCAGAAACACATTGGTCAGAAATACACAGGACGGAAACACAGTGGTCAGTAACACGGTGGTCATAAACGCAGTGGTCAGAAACACAGTGGTCAGAAACACAGTGGTCAGAAACTCCGTGGTCAGAAACATATTGGTCAGAAACACACTGTTCAGAAACACACTGGTCAGAAACACACTGGTCAGAAACACGCTGGTCACAAACACAGTGGTCAGAAACACAGTGGTCAGAAACACAGTGGTCAGAAACACACTGGTCAGAAACACAGTGGTAATAGACACAATGGTCAGAAACACGGTGGTCAGAAACACCGTGGTCAGAAACACACTTGTCAGAAACACACTGGTCAGAAACACACTGGTCAGAAACACAGTGGTCAGAAACACACTGGTCGGAAACATGGTGGTCAGAAACACAGTGGTCAGAAACACAGTGGTCATAAACACAGGAGTCATAAACACACTGGTCAGAAACACAGTGGTCAGAAACACAGTGGTCAGAAACACAGTGGTCAGATACATGCTGGTCAAAAACACAGTGGTCAGAAATAGAATGGTCAGAAACAAAGTGGTCAGAAACACAGTGGTCAGAGACACACTTGTCAGAAACACACTGGCCAGAAAGACAATGGTCAAAAACACGCTTTTCAGAAACACGCTGGTCAGAGAAACAGGGGTCAGAAACACAGTGGTCAGAAACACAGGAGTCACAAACACACTGGTTAGAAACACAGTGGTCAGAAACACACTGGTAAGAGACACAGCTGTCAGAAACAGAGTGGTCAGAAACACATTGGTCAGATACACAGTGGTCGGAAACACAGTGGTCAGAAACACAATGGTCAGAAACACACTGGTCAGAAACACAGTGGCCAGAAACACACTGGTCCGAAACACCCTGGTCAGAAACCATATGGTCAGAAACACAGTGGTCAAAAACACAGTGGTCAGAAATACAGTGGTCGGAAACACAGTGGTCAGAAACACATTGGTCGGAAATACACTGGTCAGAAAGACAGTGGTCAGAAACACACTTGTCAGAGGCACACTGATCAGAATAATAGTGGTCAGAAACATAGTGGTCAGAAACACAGTGGTCAGAAACACAGTGGTCAGAATCACAGTGGTCGGAAACACACTAGTCAGGAACTCACTGCTGAGAATCACTGTGGTCAGAAGCACACTAGTCAGAAACACAGCATTCAGAACCACACCGGACGGAAACACAGTGGTCAGAAACACAGTGGTCAGAAACACAGTGGTCAGAAACACAGTGGTCAGAAGCACAGTGATCAGAAACACAGTGGTCAGAAACACAGTGGTCAGAAACACAGTGGTCAGAAACTTAGTGGTCAGAAACACACTGGTCAAACCACAGTGGTCAGAAACACGATGGTCAGAAACACAGTGGTCAGAAACACATGGGTCAGAAACACACTGGTCAGAAACACAATGGTCAGAAACACACTGGTCAGAAACACAGTGGTCAGAAACACAGTGGTGAGAAACACAGTGGTCAGAAACACAGTGGTCAGAATGACAGTGGTCAGAAACACAGTGGTCAGAAACACACCGGTCAGAAACACACTGGTCAAAAACACACTGGTCAGGAACACACTGGTCAGAAACACAGTGGTCAGAAACTTAGTGGTCAGAAACACACTGGTCAAACCACAGTGGTCAGAAACACGATGGTCAGAAACACAGTGGTCAGAAACACATGGGTCAGAAACACACTGGTCAGAAACACAATGGTCAGAAACACACTGGTCAGAAACACACTGGTCAGAAACACACTGGTCGGAAACACGCTGGTCAGAAACACAGTGGTCAGAAACACAGTGGTCCAAAACACAGTGGCAAGAAACACACTGGTCAGAAACACACTGGTCAGAAATACACTGGTCGGAAACACATTGGTCGGAAACACAGTGGTCAGAAACACAGTGGTCAGAAACACAGTATTCAGAAACACAATGGTCAGAAACACAGTGGTCATAAACACACCCGTCAGAAACAGAGTGGTCATAAACACACTGGTCAGAAACACACTGTTTAGAAACGCAGTGTCCATATACACACTTGTCAGAAAGACAGTGGTGAGAAACACACTGGTCAGAAACACACAGGTCAGAAACACATTGGTCAGAAACACAGTGGTCAGAAACACAGTTGTCAGAAACACAGTCGTCAGAAACACCGTGGCCAGAAACACAGTGGGCAGAAACGCAGTGGTCAGAAACACACTGGTCAGAAAGACAGTGGACATAAACACAGCTGTCAGAAACACAATGGTCAGAAAGACAGTGGTCAGAAACACAGTAGTCAGAAACACAGTGGTCACAAACAGAGTGGTCAGAGACACACTGGTCAGAAACACAGTGGTCAGGAACACAGTGGTCAGAAACACATAAATCAGAAACTCATTGGTCATACACACCATGGTCAGAAACTAGGTGGTCAATAACACAGTGGTCAGGAACACAGTAGTCAGAAACGTAGTGGTCAGAAACACACTGGTCATAAACACACTGGTGAGAAACACAGTGGTCAGAAACATAGTGGTCAGAAACACACCGGTCACAAACACAGTGGTCAGAAACACAGTGGTCAGAAACACAGTGGTCAGAAACACTGTGGTCAGAAACATAGTCGTCATAAACAAAGTGGTCAGAAACACACCTGTCAGAAACACAGTGGTCAGACACACAGTGGTCAGAAACACGGTGGTAAGAAACACGCCGGTCAGAAACATAGTGGTCAGAAACACAGTGGTCATAAACACACTGGTCGGAAACACAGTGGTAAAAACACAGTCGTCAGAAACACAGTGGTCAGAATCACAGTGTTCAGAAATACAGTGGTCAGTAACACACTGGTCAGAAACACAGTGGTCAGACACACACTGGTCAGAAACACACTGGTCATAAACACAGTGGTCAGAAACACAGTGGTCAGAAACACAGTGGTCAGAAAAACAGTGGTCAGAAACACAGTGGTCAGAAACACAGTGGTCAGAAACACAGTGGTCAGAAACACAGTGGCCAGAAACACTGCCGTCAGAAACACAATGGTCAGGAACACAGTGGTCAGACTCACAGTGGTCAGAAACACACCGGCCAAAAACATACTGTTCGGAAACACAGTGGTCCGAAACACTCTGTTCAGAAACACAGTGGTCAGGAACACACTAGTCAGAAACACGCTGCTCAGGAACCCAGTGGTCAGACACGATCTGGTCAGAAAACATAGTGGTCAGGAACACAGTGGTCAGAAGCACACTGGTCAGAAACATACTGGTCAGAAACACACTGGACAGAAACAAACTGGTCAGAAACACGGTGGTAAGAAACACACTGTTCAGAAACACAGTGGTCAGAAACACCGTGGTCATAAACACACTGGTGAGAAACATAATGGTCAGAAACACAGTTGTCAGAAACACACTGCTCAGAAACACAGTAGTCAGAAACACACCAGTTAGAAACACAGTGGTCAGAAACACACTGGTCAGAAACACACCAGTCATAAACACAGTGGTCAGAAACAACTGGTCAGAAAAACATTGGTCAGAAACACAGTGGTCAGAAACACAGTGGTCAGAAACACCGTGGTGAGGAACACGGTGGTTAGAATCACAATGGTCGGATACACACTGGTCAGAAACACAGTCGTCAGAAACACAATGGCCAGAAAAAAAGTGGTCGGAAACACAGTGTTCAGAAACACACTGGTCAGAAACACACTGGACAGAAACACACTGGTCAGAAACACGGTGGTAAGAAACCCACTGGTCAAAAACACGGCCGTAAAAAAGACAGTGGTCAGAAACACAGTGGTCAGAAACACACGAGTCAGAAACACACTGGTTAGCCTGAGGGTGAGTGTGCACCCCGGAGGGTCCCTAGCAGTGGCTGGTTCACACCACCAACTATTTTTGCAGAGACTGAAACTGTGGAGGCAACTGGTTCCAAGGATGGCAAAATCTGGCCAGAGAGTGAGACAATAGTTTTGGCCTCAATTTACTGGGAATGAACACTTTATCAAGGCTCACAAGCAGTGGCAGTTTATAGCCACTGATCTAAGCTTTCCAGAACACCAAAGCGTGCCAGATTTGGAGCTTCCTAGCAGATTCTATGGCTTCTAGAGTGCTCCTTCGTAGGCTGTCCTTTTCCCACCTAGGAAGGCATCCCTTCCCTCCTCTAGAAGCTTCTGCCCCTTCCTAGATTCCTCAGCTTGCTTCTAGTAGGAGGGAAGGTATCCAGAAGACCAAAACACCTCTAGATGCCTTGTAGGACAAGTCACCCCTTCTAGAAGGTGTGCCACATTCCTGGACCCTCACCTGGCCTTCTAGAATCTTAAAGAGGAACTCTAGAGGTTGAGCTAGCTTCCTGGCATCTATTTTCCACCTCCCTTGAGGCAGGGCACGATTTCATCTTGTGGGACTTGAACCCGGGCCCCTGCCTCTAGAGGTGGACACCATTAACCACTAAGCCACTAAGGCTTGTCTTTTTGGTGTTCCTTTTTGGAGTCACTCCTGCCATGGTGAGGAGCATCATTCCAACAATCTCCCCCTTGCGCGTCACCCATGGCAGTTGTCTATGCTCAGCGTGCAACTCAAGAGGCTTGGGAAAGCCCAATCTCCATACAAGTAGCATCATGCCTGGCCTTGGGTTGCGCCTTTGTCATGGCATCAGCAAGCATGTGCTTTGTGCCGCAATGCACAAGCACCACATCACCCNNGCAATATACTCCGCCTCAGTGCTGGATAGAGCCACACTGTCCTGCTTCCGGCTTGCCCAAGACACCGCTGCACCACCAAGCACAAAAACATAGCCTGATGTTGACTTGCGGTCATCAACGTCACCTGCCCAGTCAGCATCAGAGTAGCCAACCAACTCGAGGGAGTCAGTCCGCGCTCCTCCGCGCTCCCCCTCCAAACACAAGTCGCGAATGTGTCGTTGCCTTCAAGTAGCGGAGGGTTCCCTTCACTGCTTGCCAATGTAGCGGCCCCGGATCAGCAACATAGCGGCTCACTTGTCCTTCAGCAAAGGCAAGGTCAGGCCGCGTCACCACCATGGCATACATTATGCTACCAACTGCGGACTGGTACGGTACTCCAGCCATCTCCGCCTTCTCGTCCTCCGTGCTCGGGCCCATGCTCAAGCTCAGCTCACATGTCGTTGTCATAGGTGTGCCAATGGGTTTGCACTCCTCCATGTTGTAGCGACGGAGCACCTCCTGCACATGTTTTTCTCGGCCCATATCCAGCGTGCGTGCTTTGCGGTCCCTCTTGATGGCAATGCCAAGGTAGTACTCAAGCTCGCCCATGTCTGTCATCTTGAACCGGCCGCCAAGTTGTTGCTTCAGGATCTTGAGCTCCCCCTCATCCGAAGACACAAGGATCAGGTCATCCACGTACAGGATGAAAATTTGGTGGAATCCTGGCTGATTTCACACGTATACGCTGTGATCCGCCTCGCAGCGCTTGAAGCCAAGCTCACCCATGAAACTATCCATCTTGAGGTACCACATGAGCGTAGCTTGCTTCAGTCCATAGAGCGCCCTGCGAAGCCGGCACACCTTCCCTTGCGGCGCATCCACCCCCTCTGGCACCTCCATGTAGACTTCCTTGTCCAGGTCGCCATTGAGGAACGCGGTTTTCACGTCCATTTGGTGGATTTCGTTGTCGCGTGCCACTGCCACCGAAAGGATAGCACGGATGAAGGCAAACTTGGCAACTGGTACAAAGGTCTCATCGTAGTGCTTCCCTTTTCTCTGGGCATATCCTCTCGCCACCAGCCGCGCCTTGTACCGCTCCACCTTCCCCTCCTTTGTGAGCTTCTTCCGGAAGATCCACCTGGAGCCGGTGATTTTCTTGCCCTCCGGCCGGTCAACCAGCTCCCAATTGCCATTCTCCTCGTGGGAGGCAAGCTCAGATTTTATTGCTCCCTTCCACTCAGCCCCATCCTTCCGCTGCAGTGCCTCCTTTACAAATTGAGGCTCCTCTTGCGTGAAGAAGGCTTGTGCAAACCAAGTCCAAATGCCCTTGTTGGCATCATACCTTTTTGTCCTTCTTTGCACACGGTTACTCGTGCGGGGCTCTTGAGGCGGTTGTCGTTGTTGCTGTCCCCTTTTGGCGCCATCCTCTCCTAGCGCCTGCTCCCCCTCTCTTGGAGACCTTGGAGACATCGGTCGACTCCCTGCCTCCACGTCCATCTCCGGAGCTTCGGATTCCTCATCCAAACTGGCCGGAACAAATTGTGCCATTCGTCCATCCCTCGGGCGATCATCTCCGGCTGGTGCTGCTGCGAGGACGTCATCCTCATTCACGTCCTCCAGCATCTCCCCCTCAAGGAGTGGCATCCACTCCCCCCTCTTGGAGAGACCTGCCTCCTTGTCTGTCCAACGGCTTTTCTCGTCGAACGTGACATCGCGACTCCGCACAATCTGTTGCCTCCTTGGGTCAAAGAGCCGATACGCCTTGCTTCCGCTCTCATATCCAAGGAAAATACACCGGCGGGTACGCGGGTCCAACTTGCTCCGTCCCTCACGTGCCTGCACCATTGCATGTGCAACACAACCAAACATGCGGAGGTGACCCACTGCCGGCTTCCTCCCACTCCACACTCCTTGTGGCGTCTTCCACGCATTGCTCTCCTTGTCCTTCAGCGGCTTGGTCGGCATGAGATTCATGATGTACGCTGCTTTCCTTGCCGCCTCCGCCCAATACCGTTGTGTACGGCCGGCGTCGCTCAACATGGATCGCACCATGTTAAGGATTGTGCGATTCGCTCTCTCTGCAACGCCATTCTGTTGTGGGGAGTATGGAGTTGTTTTCTGCCACTCAATCCCCTTGCTCTTCATCCACCCAAGGCACCCCGCATATTCACCGCCATTGTCACTCCGGAATGCCTTCACCTTCAACTCTGTTTGCCGCTCCACATCAGCCACAAACTCTTGCATGCACGCAAGGACCTCGCTCTTCCGCTTCATTGGGTAGAGGTAGAGTTTCCGGTTGTCGTCATCAATGAAGGTGATGAAGTAGCGAGCTCCGCCGATGGAGCTCTCAAGCGGTCCACACACATCTGTGTGTACCACGGCCAGTTTTGCCGATGCACGCGTCCCCTTGGTGACAAACGGCTGCCGAGTTGA
>SZWC01001761.1:179247-191885 GCA_023375785.1 Penium margaritaceum | reverse complement strand
AACGCTTACCATTGTAGTCAGAAAACCAACACTTACCATTGTAGTCAGAAAACCAACGCTTACCATTGTAGTCAGAAAACCAACGCTTACCATTGTAGTCAGAAAACCAATGCTTACCATTGTAGTCAGAAAACCAACGCTTACCATTGTAGTCAGAAAACCAACGCTTACCATTGTTGTCAGAAAACCAACGCTTGACATTGTAGTCAGAAAACCAACGCTTACCATTGTAGTCAGAAAACCAACGCTTACCATTGTAGTCAGAAAACCAACGCTTGCCATTGTAGTCAGAAAACCAACGCTTTCCATTCAAGTCAGAAAACCAACGCTTACCATTGTAGTCAGAAAACCAACGCTTACCATTGTAGTCAGAAAACCAATGCTTACCATTGTAGTCAGAAAACCAAGGCTTACCATTGTAGTCAGAAAAGCAACGCTTACCATTGTAGTCAGAAAACCAGCGCTTACCATTGTAGTCAGAAAACCAACACTTACCATTGTAGTCAGAAAACCAACACTTACCATTGCTGTCAGAAAACCAACGCTTACCATTGTAGTCAGAAAACCAACGCTTACCATTGTAGTCAGAAAACCAACGCTTACCATTGTAGTCAGAAAACCAGCGCTTACCATTGTAGTCAGAAAACCAACGCTTGCCATTGAAGTCAGAAAACCAGCGCTTACCATTGTAGTCAGAAAACCAACGCTTACCATTGTAGTCAGAAAGCCAACGCTTACGATTGTAGTCAGAAAACCAACGCTTACCATTGTAGTCAGAAAGCCAACGCTTACGATTGTAGTCAGAAAACCAACGCTTACCATTGTAGTCAGAAAGCCAACGCTTACGATTGTAGTCAGAAAACCAACGCTTACCATTGTAGTCAGAAAGCCAACGCTTACGATTGTAGTCAGAAAACCAACGCTTACCATTGTAGTCAGAAAGCCAACGCTTACGATTGTAGTCAGAAAACCAACGCTTACCATTGTAGTCAGAAAGCCAACGCTTACGATTGTAGTCAGAAAACCAACGCTTACCATTGTAGTCAGAAAGCCAACGCTTACGATTGTAGTCAGAAAACCAACGCTTACCATTGTAGTCAGAAAGCCAACGCTTACGATTGTAGTCAGAAAACCAACGCTTACCATTGTAGTCAGAAAGCCAACGCTTACGATTGTAGTCAGAAAACCAACGCTTACCATTGTAGTCAGAAAGCCAACGCTTACGATTGTAGTCAGAAAACCAACGCTTACCATTGTAGTCAGAAAGCCAACGCTTACGATTGTAGTCAGAAAACCAACGCTTACCATTGTAGTCAGAAAGCCAACGCTTACGATTGTAGTCAGAAAACCAACGCTTACCATTGTAGTCAGAAAGCCAACGCTTACGATTGTAGTCAGAAAACCAACGCTTACCATTGTAGTCAGAAAGCCAACGCTTACGATTGTAGTCAGAAAACCAACGCTTACCATTGTAGTCAGAAAGCCAACGCTTACGATTGTAGTCAGAAAACCAACGCTTACCATTGTAGTCAGAAAGCCAACGCTTACGATTGTAGTCAGAAAACCAACGCTTACCATTGTAGTCAGAAAGCCAACGCTTACGATTGTAGTCAGAAAACCAACGCTTACCATTGTAGTCAGAAAGCCAACGCTTACGATTGTAGTCAGAAAACCAACGCTTACCATTGTAGTCAGAAAGCCAACGCTTACGATTGTAGTCAGAAAACCAACGCTTACCATTGTAGTCAGAAAGCCAACGCTTACGATTGTAGTCAGAAAACCAACGCTTACCATTGTAGTCAGAAAACCAGCGCTTACCATTGTAGTCAGAAAACCAGCGCTTGCCATTGTAGTCAGAAAACCAACGCTTACCATTGTAGTAAGAAAACCAGCGCTTACCATTGTAGTCAGAAAACCAACGCTTACCATTGTAGTCAGAAAACCAACGCTTACCATTGTAGTCAGAAAACAAACACTTGCCATTGTAGTCAGAAAACCAACGCTTACCATTGTAGTAAGAAAACCAACACTTATCATTGTAGTCAGAAAACCAACGCTTTTCATTGTAGTCAGAAAACCAACGCTTACCATTGTAGTCAGAAAACCAACGCTTACCATTATAGTCAGAAAAGCAACGCTTACCATTGTAGTCAGAAAACCAACGCTTGCCATTGTAGTCAGAAAACCAAAGCTTACCATTGTAGTAAGAAAACCAGCGCTTACCATTGCAGTCAGAAAACCAACGCTTACCATTGTAGTCAGAAAACCAACGCTTACCATTGTAGTCAGAAAACCAACACTTGCCATTGTAGTCAGAAAACCAACGCTTACCATAGTTGTCAGGAAACGAACGCTTGCCATTGAAGTCAGAAAACCAACGCTTGCCATTGAAGTCAGAAAAGCAACGCTTACCATTGTAGTCAGAAAACCAACGCTTACCATTGTAGTCAGAAAACCAGCGCTTACTATTGTAGTCAGAAAACCAATGCTTACCATTGTAGTCAGAAAACCAGCACTCGACATTTTAGTCAGAAAACCAACACTTGCCATTGAAGTCAGAAAACCAATGCTTAGCATTGTAGTCAGAAAACCAACCTTCATCATTGAAGTCAGAAAACCAGCGCTTACTATTGTAGTCGAAAAACCAGCGCTTACCATTGTAGTCAGAAAACCAAGGCTTACTATTGTAGTCAGAAAACCAACGCTTGCCATTGTAGTCAGAAAACCAGCGCTTACCATTGTAGTCAGAAAACCAACGCTTACCATTGTAGTCAGAAAACCAACGCTTGCCATTGTAGTCAGAAAACCAACGCTTACCATTGTAGTCAGAAAACCAACGCTTACCATTGTAGTCAGAAAACCAACGCTTACCATTGTAGTCAGAAAACCAGCGCTTACCATTGTAGTCAGAAAACCAACGCTTGCCATTGAAGTCAGAAAACTAACGCTTACCATTGTAGTCAGAAAGCCAACGCTTGCCATTGTAGTCAGAAAACCAACGCTTACCATTGTAGTCAGAAAACCAACGCTTGACACTGAAGACAGAAAACCAACGCTTACCATTTTAGTCAGAAAACCAACGCTTACCATTGCAGTCAGAAAACCAGTGCTTACCATTGTAGTCAGAAAACCAACGCTTGCCATTGAAGTCAGAAAACCAGCGCTTACCATTGTTGTCAGAAAACCAACGCTTGCCATTGTAGTTAGAAAACCAACGCTTGCCATTGTAGTTAGAAAACCAACGCTTGCCATTGTAGTTAGAAAACCAACGCTTGCCATTGTAGTTAGAAAACCAACGCTTGCCATTGTAGTTAGAAAACCAACGCTTGCCATTGTAGTTAGAAAACCAACGCTTGCCATTGTAGTTAGAAAACCAACGCTTGCCATTGTAGTTAGAAAACCAACGCTTGCCATTGTAGTTAGAAAACCAACGCTTGCCATTGTAGTTAGAAAACCAACGCTTGCCATTGTAGTTAGAAAACCAACGCTTGCCATTGTAGTTAGAAAACCAACGCTTGCCATTGTAGTTAGAAAACCAACGCTTGCCATTGTAGTTAGAAAACCAACGCTTGCCATTGTAGTTAGAAAACCAACGCTTGCCATTGTAGTTAGAAAACCAACGCTTGCCATTGTAGTTAGAAAACCAACGCTTGCCATTGTAGTTAGAAAACCAACGCTTGCCATTGTAGTTAGAAAACCAACGCTTGCCATTGTAGTTAGAAAACCAACGCTTGCCATTGTAGTTAGAAAACCAACGCTTGCCATTGTAGTTAGAAAACCAACGCTTGCCATTGTAGTTAGAAAACCAACGCTTGCCATTGTAGTTAGAAAACCAACGCTTGCCATTGTAGTTAGAAAACCAACGCTTGCCATTGTAGTTAGAAAACCAACGCTTGCCATTGTAGTTAGAAAACCAACGCTTGCCATTGTAGTTAGAAAACCAACGCTTGCCATTGTAGTTAGAAAACCAACGCTTGCCATTGTAGTTAGAAAACCAACGCTTGCCATTGTAGTTAGAAAACCAACGCTTGCCATTGTAGTTAGAAAACCAACGCTTGCCATTGTAGTTAGAAAACCAACGCTTGCCATTGTAGTTAGAAAACCAACGCTTGCCATTGTAGTTAGAAAACCAACGCTTGCCATTGTAGTTAGAAAACCAACGCTTGCCATTGTAGTTAGAAAACCAACGCTTGCCATTGTAGTTAGAAAACCAACGCTTGCCATTGTAGTTAGAAAACCAACGCTTGCCATTGTAGTTAGAAAACCAACGCTTGCCATTGTAGTTAGAAAACCAACGCTTGCCATTGTAGTTAGAAAACCAACGCTTGCCATTGTAGTTAGAAAACCAACGCTTGCCATTGTAGTTAGAAAACCAACGCTTGCCATTGTAGTTAGAAAACCAACGCTTGCCATTGTAGTTAGAAAACCAACGCTTGCCATTGTAGTTAGAAAACCAACGCTTGCCATTGTAGTTAGAAAACCAACGCTTGCCATTGTAGTTAGAAAACCAACGCTTGCCATTGTAGTTAGAAAACCAACGCTTGCCATTGTAGTTAGAAAACCAACGCTTGCCATTGTAGTTAGAAAACCAACGCTTGCCATTGTAGTTAGAAAACCAACGCTTGCCATTGTAGTTAGAAAACCAACGCTTGCCATTGTAGTTAGAAAACCAACGCTTGCCATTGTAGTTAGAAAACCAACGCTTGCCATTGTAGTTAGAAAACCAACGCTTGCCATTGTAGTTAGAAAACCAACGCTTGCCATTGTAGTTAGAAAACCAACGCTTGCCATTGTAGTTAGAAAACCAACGCTTGCCATTGTAGTTAGAAAACCAACGCTTGCCATTGTAGTTAGAAAACCAACGCTTGCCATTGTAGTTAGAAAACCAACGCTTGCCATTGTAGTTAGAAAACCAACGCTTGCCATTGTAGTTAGAAAACCAACGCTTGCCATTGTAGTTAGAAAACCAACGCTTGCCATTGTAGTTAGAAAACCAACGCTTGCCATTGTAGTTAGAAAACCAACGCTTGCCATTGTAGTTAGAAAACCAACGCTTGCCATTGTAGTTAGAAAACCAACGCTTGCCATTGTAGTTAGAAAACCAACGCTTGCCATTGTAGTTAGAAAACCAACGCTTGCCATTGTAGTTAGAAAACCAACGCTTGCCATTGTAGTTAGAAAACCAACGCTTGCCATTGTAGTTAGAAAACCAACGCTTGCCATTGTAGTTAGAAAACCAACGCTTGCCATTGTAGTTAGAAAACCAACGCTTGCCATTGTAGTTAGAAAACCAACGCTTGCCATTGTAGTTAGAAAACCAACGCTTGCCATTGTAGTTAGAAAACCAACGCTTGCCATTGTAGTTAGAAAACCAACGCTTGCCATTGTAGTTAGAAAACCAACGCTTGCCATTGTAGTTAGAAAACCAACGCTTGCCATTGTAGTTAGAAAACCAACGCTTGCCATTGTAGTTAGAAAACCAACGCTTGCCATTGTAGTTAGAAAACCAACGCTTGCCATTGTAGTTAGAAAACCAACGCTTGCCATTGTAGTTAGAAAACCAACGCTTGCCATTGTAGTTAGAAAACCAACGCTTGCCATTGTAGTTAGAAAACCAACGCTTGCCATTGTAGTTAGAAAACCAACGCTTGCCATTGTAGTTAGAAAACCAACGCTTGCCATTGTAGTTAGAAAACCAACGCTTGCCATTGTAGTTAGAAAACCAACGCTTGCCATTGTAGTTAGAAAACCAACGCTTGCCATTGTAGTTAGAAAACCAACGCTTGCCATTGTAGTTAGAAAACCAACGCTTGCCATTGTAGTTAGAAAACCAACGCTTGCCATTGTAGTTAGAAAACCAACGCTTGCCATTGTAGTTAGAAAACCAACGCTTGCCATTGTAGTTAGAAAACCAACGCTTGCCATTGTAGTTAGAAAACCAACGCTTGCCATTGTAGTTAGAAAACCAACGCTTGCCATTGTAGTTAGAAAACCAACGCTTGCCATTGTAGTTAGAAAACCAACGCTTGCCATTGTAGTTAGAAAACCAACGCTTGCCATTGTAGTTAGAAAACCAACGCTTGCCATTGTAGTTAGAAAACCAACGCTTGCCATTGTAGTTAGAAAACCAACGCTTGCCATTGTAGTTAGAAAACCAACGCTTGCCATTGTAGTTAGAAAACCAACGCTTGCCATTGTAGTTAGAAAACCAACGCTTGCCATTGTAGTTAGAAAACCAACGCTTGCCATTGTAGTTAGAAAACCAACGCTTGCCATTGTAGTTAGAAAACCAACGCTTGCCATTGTAGTTAGAAAACCAACGCTTGCCATTGTAGTTAGAAAACCAACGCTTGCCATTGTAGTTAGAAAACCAACGCTTGCCATTGTAGTTAGAAAACCAACGCTTGCCATTGTAGTTAGAAAACCAACGCTTGCCATTGTAGTTAGAAAACCAACGCTTGCCATTGTAGTTAGAAAACCAACGCTTGCCATTGTAGTTAGAAAACCAACGCTTGCCATTGTAGTTAGAAAACCAACGCTTGCCATTGTAGTTAGAAAACCAACGCTTGCCATTGTAGTTAGAAAACCAACGCTTGCCATTGTAGTTAGAAAACCAACGCTTGCCATTGTAGTTAGAAAACCAACGCTTGCCATTGTAGTTAGAAAACCAACGCTTGCCATTGTAGTTAGAAAACCAACGCTTGCCATTGTAGTTAGAAAACCAACGCTTGCCATTGTAGTTAGAAAACCAACGCTTGCCATTGTAGTTAGAAAACCAACGCTTGCCATTGTAGTTAGAAAACCAACGCTTGCCATTGTAGTTAGAAAACCAACGCTTGCCATTGTAGTTAGAAAACCAACGCTTGCCATTGTAGTTAGAAAACCAACGCTTGCCATTGTAGTTAGAAAACCAACGCTTGCCATTGTAGTTAGAAAACCAACGCTTGCCATTGTAGTTAGAAAACCAACGCTTGCCATTGTAGTTAGAAAACCAACGCTTGCCATTGTAGTTAGAAAACCAACGCTTGCCATTGTAGTTAGAAAACCAACGCTTGCCATTGTAGTTAGAAAACCAACGCTTGCCATTGTAGTTAGAAAACCAACGCTTGCCATTGTAGTTAGAAAACCAACGCTTGCCATTGTAGTTAGAAAACCAACGCTTGCCATTGTAGTTAGAAAACCAACGCTTGCCATTGTAGTTAGAAAACCAACGCTTGCCATTGTAGTTAGAAAACCAACGCTTGCCATTGTAGTTAGAAAACCAACGCTTGCCATTGTAGTTAGAAAACCAACGCTTGCCATTGTAGTTAGAAAACCAACGCTTGCCATTGTAGTTAGAAAACCAACGCTTGCCATTGTAGTTAGAAAACCAACGCTTGCCATTGTAGTTAGAAAACCAACGCTTGCCATTGTAGTTAGAAAACCAACGCTTGCCATTGTAGTTAGAAAACCAACGCTTGCCATTGTAGTTAGAAAACCAACGCTTACCATTGTAGTCAGAAAACCAACGCTTGCCATTGTAGTCAGAAAACCAACGCTTGCCATTGTAGTCAGAAAACCAACGCTTACCATTGTAGTCAGAAAACCAACACTTACCATTATAGTCAGAAAATCAACGCTTGCCATTGTAGTCAGAAAAGCAAAGCTTACCATTGTAGTCAGAAAACCTATGCTTACCATTGTAGTCAGAAAACCAATGCTTACCATTGTAGGCAGAAAACCAACGCTTGCCATTGAAGTCAGAAAACCAACGCTTACCATTGTAGTCAGAAAAACAATGCTTACCATTGTAGTCAGAAAACCTATGCTTACCATTGTAGTCAGAAAACCAATGCTTACCATTGTAGGCAGAAAACCAACGCTTGCCATTGCAGTCAGAAAACCAATGCTTACCATTGTAGTCAGAAAACCAACGCTTGCCATTGTAGTCAGAAAACCAATGCTTACAATTGTAGTCAGAAAACCAACACTTGCCATTGTGGTCAGAAAAGCAATACTTACCATTGTAGTCAGAAAACCAACGCTTGCCATTGTTGTCAGAAAACCAACGGTTACCATTGTAGTCAGAAAACCAATGCTTACCATTGTACTCAGAAAACCAACACTTACCATTGTAGTCAGAAAACCAGCGCTTACCATTGTAGTCAGAAAACCAACGCTTACCATTGTAGTCAGAAAACCAACGCTTACCATTGTAGTCAGAAAACCAACACTTACCATTGTAGTCCGAAAGCCAACGCTAGCCATCGTAGTCAGAAAACCAACACTTACCATTGTAGTCAGAAAACCATCGCTTACCATTGTAGTAAGAAAACCAACGCTTACCATTGTAGTCAGAAAACCAGCGCTTACCATTGTAGTCAGAAAACCAACGCTTACCATTGTAGTCAGAAAACCAACGTTTTCCATTTTAGTAAAAAAACCAATGCTTGCGGTTGAGGTCAGAAAACCAACGCTTACCATTAGAGTCCGAAAACCAACGCTTTCTATTGCAGGAAGAAAACCAGCGATTACCATTGTAGTCAGAAAACCACCACCTACCATTGTAGTCAGAAAACCAACGCTTGCCATTGTATTCAGAAAACCGACGCTTGCCATTGTAGTCAGAAAACCAACACTTGCCATTGTAGTCAGAAAACCAGCGCTTACCATTGTCGTCAGAAAACCAGCACTTGCCATTGTAGTCAGAAAACAAGCGCTTACCATTGTGGTCAGAAAACCAGCGCTTGCCATTGTAGTCAGAAAACCAACGCTTAACATTGTAGTCAGAAAACCAACGCTTGCCATTGTAGTAAGAAAACCAACACTTGCCATTGAAGTCAGAAAACCAACGCTTACCATTGTAGTCAAAATCCAACGCCTACCATTGTAGTCATAAAACCAGCGCTTACCATTGTAGTCAGAAAACCAACGCTTACCATTGTAGTCAGAAAACCAACTCTTACCATTGTAGTCAGAAAACCAACGCTTGCCATTGTAGTCAGAAAACCAATGCTTACCATTGTAGTCTGAAAACCAACGCTTACCATTGTAGTCAGAAAACCAATGCTTACCATTGTAGTCAGAAAACCAACACTTACCATTGTAGTCAGAAAACCAACGCTTACCATTGTAGTCAGAAAACCAATGCTTACCATTGTAGTCTGAAAACCAACGCTTACCATTGTAGTCAGAAAACCAATGCTTACCATTGTAGTCAGAAAACCAACACTTACCATTGTAGTCAGAAAACCAACGCTTACCATTGTAGTCAGATAACCAAAGCTTACCATTGTAGTCAGAAAACCAACGCTTACCATTGTAGTCAGAAAACGAACGCTTGCCATTGTAGTCAGAAAACCAGCGCTTACCATTGTAGTTAGAAAACCAACGCTTACCATTGAAGTCAGAAAACCAACGCTTACCATTTTAGTCAGAAAACCAACGCTTACCATTAAAGTCAGAAAACCAGCGCTTACCATTGTAGTCAGAAAACCAGCGCTTACCATTGTAGTCAGAAAACCAACGCTTACCATTGTAGTCAGAAAACCAACGCTTACCATTTTAGTGAGAAAACCAACGCTTACCATTGTAGTTAGAAAACCAACGCTTGCCATTGTAGTCAGAAAACCAACACTTGCCATTGTAGTCAGAAAACCAGCGCTTACCATTGTCGTCTGAAAACCAGCGCTTGCCATTGTAGTCAGAAAACCAGCGCTTACCATTGTAGTCAGAAAACCAGCGCTTGCCATTGTAGTCAGAAAACCAACGCTTACCATTGTAGTCAGAAAACCAATGCTTGCCATTGTAGTCAGAAAACCAGCGCTTACCATTGTAGTAAAAAAACCAACGCTTGCCATTGTTGTCAGAAAACCAATGCTTACCATTGTAGTCAGAAAACCAACACTTACCATTGTACTCAGAAAACCAACGCTTACCATTGTAGTCAGAAAACCAGCGCTTACCATTGTAGTCAGAAAACCAACGCTTACCATTGTAGTCAGAAAACCAACGCTTACCATTGTAGTCAGAAAACCAACACTTACCATTGTAGTCCGAAAGCCAACGCTTGCCAACGTTGTCAGAAAACCAACGCTCACCAGTGTAGTCATAAAACCAGCGCTTACCATTGTAGTCAGAAAACCAATGCTTGCCATTGTTGTCAGAAAACCAACGCTTACCATTGTAGTCAGAAAACCAACGCTTGCTATTGTATTCAGAAAACCAACGCTTTCCATTGTAGTCAGAAAACCACCGCTTACCATTGTAGTCAGAAAACAAACACTTACCATTGTAGTCCGAAAGCCAACGCTTGCCATCGTAGTCAGAAAACCAACGCTTACCATTGTAGTCATAAAACCAGTGCTTACTATTCTAGTCAGAGAACCAACGCTTGCCATTGTAGTCAGAAAACCAACGCTTACCATTGTAGTCATAATACCAGCGCTTACCGTTGTAGTCAGAAAACCAACGCTTGACATTGTAGTCAGAAAACCAGCGCTTACCATTGTAGTCAGAAAACCAACGCTTACCATTGTAGTCAGAAAACCAACGTTTTCCATTGTAGTGGAAAAACCAATGCTTGTGGTTGAGGTCAGAAAACCAACGCTTACCATTAGAGTCCGAAAACCAACGCTTACCATTGCAGTAAGAAAACCAGCGATTACCATTGTAGTCAGAAAACCAACGCTTGCCATTGTATTCAGAAAACCAACACTTGCCATTGTAGTCAGAAAACCAGCGCTTACCATTGTTGTCAGAAAACCAGCGCTTGCCATTGTAGTCAGAAAACAAGCGCTTACCATTGTGGTCAGAAAACCAGCGCTTGCCATTGTAGTCAGAAAACCAACGCTTGCCATTGCAGTCAGAAAACCAACGTTTTCCATTGTAGTCAGAAAACCAACGCTTGCCATTGTTTTCAGAAAACCAGTGCTTACCATTGTAGTCAGAAAACCAACGCTTGCCATTGTAGTAAGAAAACCAACACTTGCCATTGAAGTCAGAAAACCAACGCTTAGCATTGTAGTCAAAATCCAACGCCTACCATTGTAGTCATAAAACCAGCGCTTACCATTGTAGAGAGAAAACCAACGCTTGCCATTGTAGTCAGAAAACCAACACTTGCCATTGTAGTCAGAAAACCAGCGCTTACCATTGTCGTCAGAAAACCAGCGCTTGCCATTGTAGTCAGAAAACCAGCTCTTACCATTGTAGTCAGAAAACCAGCGCTTGCCATTGTAGTCAGAAAACCAACGCTTACCATTGTAGTCAGAAAACCAACGCTTGCCATTGTAGTCAGAAAACCAACGCTTACCATTGTAGTCAGAAAACCAACGCTTGCCATTGTTGTCAGAAAACCAACGCTTACCATTGTAGTCAGAAAACCAACACTTACCATTGTACTCAGAAAACCAACGCTTACCATTGTAGTCAGAAAACCAGCGCTTACCATTGTTGTCAGAAAACCAACGCTTACCATTGTAGTCAGAAAACCAACGCTTACCATTGTAGTCAGAAAACCAACACTTACCATTGTAGTCCGAAAGCCAACGCTTGCCATCGTAGTCAGAAAACCAACGCTTACCATTGTAGTCAGAAAACCAGCGCTTACCATTGTAGTCAGAAAACCAACGCTTGCCATTGTAGTCAGAAAACCAACGCTTACCATTGTAGTCAGAAAACCAACGCTTGCCATTGTAGTCAGAAAACCAACGCTTACCATTGTAGTCAGAAAACCAACGCTTGCCATTGTAGTCAGAAAACCAACGCTTACCATTGTAGTCAGAAAACCAACGCTTTCCATTGTAGTCAGAAAACCAACACTTGCCATTGTAGTGAGAAAACCAACGCTAACCATTGTAGTCAGAAAACCAACACTTATTATTGTAGTCCGAAAGCCAACGCTTTCCATCGTAGTCAGAAAACTAACGCTTACCATTGTAGTCATAAAACCAGCTTACCATTGTAGTCAAAAAACCAACGCTTACCATTGTAGTCAGAAAACCAACGTTTTCCATTGTAGTAAAAAAACCAATGCTTGCGGTTGAGGTCAGAAAACCAACGCTTACCATTAGAGTCCGAAAACCAACGCTTACCATTGCAGTAAGAAAACCAGCGATTACCATTGTAGTCAGAAAACCAACACCTACAATTGTAGTCAGAAAACCAATGCTTGCCATTGGATTCAGAAAACCAACACTTGCCATTGTAGTCAGAAAACCAGCGCTTTCCATTGTCGTCAGAAAACCAGCGCTTGCCATTGTAGTCAGAAAACAAGCGCTTACCATTGTGGTCAGAAAACCAGCGCTTGCCATTGTAGTCAGAAAACCAACGCTTGCCATTGCAGTCAGAAAACCAATGTTTGCCATTGTCATCAGAAAACCAACGCTTGCCATTGTTTTCAGAAAACCAGTGCTTACCATTGTAGTCAGAAAACCAACGCTTGCCATTGTAGTAAGAAAACCAACACTTGCCATTGAAGTCAGAAAACCAACGCTTAGCATTGTAGTCAAAATCCAACGCCTACCATTGTAGTCATAAAACCAGCGCTTACCATTGTAGTCAGAAAACCAACGCTTACCATTGTAGTCAGAAAACCAACGCTTGCCATTGTAGTCAGAAAACCAACACTTACCATTGTAGTCAGAAAACCAACGCTT
>SZWC01001761.1:150881-167521 GCA_023375785.1 Penium margaritaceum | reverse complement strand
CCATTGTAGTCAGAAAACCAACGCTTGCCATTGTAGTCAGAAAACCAACGCTTGCCATTGTAGTCAGAAAACCAACGCTTACCATTGTAGTCAGAAAACCAGCGCTTACCATTGTAGTCAGAAAACCAGCGCTTACCATTGTAGTTAGAAAACCAACGCTTGCCGTTGTAGTCAGAAAACCAACGCTTGCCATTGTAGTCAGAAACCCAACGCTTGCCATTTTAGTCAGAAAACCAACGCTTACCATTGTAGTCAGAAAACCAGCGCTTACCATTGTAGTCAGAAAACCAACGCTTACCAGTGTAGTCAGAAAACCAACGCTTACCATTGTAGTCAGAAAACCAACGCTTGCCATTGTAGTCAGAAAACTAGCGCACCCAGTCAAGAGGGCAAAGACAGACAGCGTCATTGTCGCTGGATACAGAGAGACCGGGCAAGGACGTTTTCAACGATACATTTGTCTAAAAGGTTGGGGAGCCCCTCTTAGATGATTGTATCCATACAATGGCTCACATTCTTCATACGTTTTTTTGGAATGCAATTCTATCGATTCAAAGCCATTTCCTGGATCTCTTGTGTCAACTTGACAATCAACGCGATTCCGTGCTTGGCTCAGCTTCCTTGTCAGGGGACCACTCTCGCATGAGGACAGCTTGACACATTTGCTCATGATTGTGGAGGCTTCCAAGAAGCTTCGTCGCTGGCTGATGTCTCACCGTTGAGAATGGATGTGAGCGTGTGCGATACTTGTACGCTCGCACGAGAGGTGTTAGATGCATTCTTTCAGCAGAAGCGCCCAAAAACTATATCTATGCAGCCAAACTAGACTCAAAGATACAAAAGACGAAGGCGTGATACCCCCAATTTTGCCGCGCAATGCTCTCCTTCCGCGCTCTCTGGTTCCGCGCCGGATCTGCTCCGCGTTTCTGCCATTCCGCGGTTCCGCAGTGCCCTTGTTCACTGGTCCTCCGCTGCCTCTCCTGATCTTCCGCGGATGCCTCCCACCATCAGGACTCCGCACGTGGGTAGTGCTCTGCGGCTCACTCCTTGCCGGCACTAGAGTCTGCCACCTCGTGGCATCTGACTCCTCTGCCCACGGAACCCCGTTTCGTGGCTGTGCGCAAGGCCGCGACGTTGCCGGCAGCACCCTTCACCCTACTTGCGTTCCTTGGTGGTGACAGTTCCTAGCGGAATCCTTGTTGGACCCAAGATCAGAAGTGGAGCGACCAGCAGGATATGCACACACTCGGAGGAGAAGATTTCGTCCTCCGCGGAATTCCTTTGCAGAGAGCACTCTTCCTGTTCCTTAGACGGGGGCGGATCTCAGATAGAAAGCGGGAGTGGAAGCAGGAACTTGATTGATAAATGCGCGGATCAATGATACATGAGGCGGCAGTCTGGATCTGAATGAGTAAGGACTTGAGTCTCTCAACTAGAAACGACACTTGCATCAAGTCAGACAGTACAAGATCAGATCAAGATCACATCACACTGGTTCCTCCACTACACAGCTACTTGATAGTCACCCAACCTAGCCCACTAAGTCTCCTCCTACAACACTATTTCCTCTACTTCGGACTCCGTGCGGTGCGTTACGCGCACCGCGGGTCTCGTCCTCGATCACGCAACAGACGACTTCTTCTGCATTTCTCTGCCCTACTACTACTTCTTCCTTCACTCTGCGGCTTGGGTGCGCGCGGTCTTGTGTTCTTCCTTGAATCTTCATCTTTGCGCGGTGCGTCCTCCCGGCCCTCCTCCTTGATCACCGCTGCCAACCCTGGGCTCTCATTGGCTGAGCTCCTGCTGCCCTCTTCCTGACGTCCGGTTCTGCCGGCGGATGTCTTGCACGTCCGACGCTCCTGCTTCACTCCCACCTCTCCGCGGCTCGGCACGTGTTTTCTTTCCACCGCGGACTCTCATCCCTGCCTATCCCGCCTCCTTTTGCTTCCTCCGCGACAATCGCTTCAAATAGCCGTAGAGAAGCCGCCGCTGATTGTTTGTTCCCTGTCGGCAACTTTTCCCGCCAGTCCTCCTCCACCGCCACTGGATTCCGCGCCACCCCACGCTCTACCGCAACCTCATTGCGGGAGCCAGCATCCCTTGCGCGTCCTCCGGTGCTCTGTGGCCTCCCCTTCATCCTCCTCCGCGGATCTCTGGTCGCGGCCACCTCTTTTCACGGACTTGTGGGTCACAGCGACTTCCTTCCGCGGATCCACCTTTGTCCCAGCGGAGATGCGGTGGATCTCTGCTTGACACTGATGCCCCCAACCCCCCCTTTTCAAGACTCTGTCCCACAGTCTCGTCAGTGCAGCAGGCACATAAACTTTCCTTGGGGACCTGGTCGCTACCGTTGTTGGCAAGGGCGGCAGTACATCTCCACCTCCCCGCCCTCTCGTTGGTATCTTGCAGAGCACTCCTGATGCATGTACAGCTGGCACCCCTCGCACCGGGCTCCTACAGTGATGTCCTCCACGCCCAGTCTTCTTTTGCAGGTAGAGCAGTGTGGGATCCGTTCATACGTCCTGCAACTGGTGCAGCCGTACACCATCTGTCCCTCCTCATTCCTTCCCACATATGTGGCACACTGCGCGTGGGCCCATCCTCCGCAATGCTCACAGTGGCATGCCATCCTTGTGACGATCCCCATGCATCCGTTTCCGCAGCAACGCAGCCCGGAATTTTCTGCCCCCCAATCCTCTTTTCTAGGCTGAGCGAGGCAGCGGTGACAGGTCCATACTCCTTCCTTACCGCTCTTGCCACACCGCTGGTGGCACATCTTCAGCCACATGCCACATCCCTTCTCGAACTCCGCCATCCCTTCCCGGCAGGCACCGCATGCAGGTTCTCGGGTCTCCGCGATGAAGCTAAGGTAGCACTCCGTCTCAAGGAGCTCATTGCCTACACATTGGTGACATTGGCCCTTCTAGGCGGAGCTGCCCATCACCAGGCATTCACGGTGGGCAGGCCTCGTACACACAACACACCTTTCTCCATCCTGTAGCATCTTCATTCATGTGGGACATGCCGCGGATTGATGCCCTTCCTCTCCCAGTACCTCCTCCTCTTCCTCTTCCGATTCTTCCTCTTCCTCCTCATTCACTCGAGGTGCCTTGCGGACACCTCGTCGCTTTTCGATCTCTTCTCTGCACCTTCTGCACACCGCAGCCCCACTTCGCCCTCCGCGCCCGTCACAAGGTGGTGCCAGGCAGCCAGTGCAGATTTTGCGGAGGCATCCGCCACAATCCTACACCGCCACTCCCCACCATTGGCCGCATTGGGCACACTTCTTCTCCTCCAACTCCTTCCGCCTTCTCTCTTCTTCCGCGACCCGTCCCTCCGCCTGCCACTGCCTCATCGTGGTTCCGAAAACCGTGCGTGGACCTTTCCTTCGCTCAGGGTGCCCCTCCTCTTCTTCCTCTTCTTCCTCCTCCTCCTCCCCTCCTGGGTCCCACCTTCTGCGGGGTGGTGCTCCCCCAGCGCCGGGTCCCGCTCCTTCTTCCTCCTCCCGCTCCTTTGCAGCTTCATCCTCAGCTGCCTCCCTCAGGCACCGCAAGCAGGTGCGGTTTCGTCCACTGCAGGTTTTGGCGGTTCCGCCGGCATACTGGTGTGCGGGATTTCCGCACACCCGGCATACCACCTTTAGATGTGGCTCGGCAAGGAGATTCTCTCCGCACCATAGGCACGGGCCCGTGTAGTTGGCGAGGGTCTTGGGGCTCATCGGCACCCTAGTCCGCGGTGGTGGTTTCTGGGATGGCTGCTGGGCCACCCCTACTGATGTTTGCTTGGGCTCTCGCTCGAGCCTACCTTCAGGCCCCTCCCTCTATCTCCGTTCCTGCTACTCCTTCTGTTCCAGCCGCCTCTCCTCCCGTTGCTCCACCTCCTGCCCTCGCCGCGACTGCTCTCGCCGTGGTTCCTTCCTCACCTCCTCCGCGGCCAGTTCGCGGACATCGGACTCTTCCTCCTCCACCTCCTCTGGTTCCTGGCTCTACTCCTGCTCCTGCTGCGAAACCTGCTCTTTACAAACGTCCAGCACCTCCTCCGCTCTCCATCCCCGTGAGCGCTTCCGCTGTCCCAAAGGCGGTAGGCAACCTCCTGTCCCGGGGATGTGCGTTTGCCACGCTGGTGGCAGCAGCACAAACTCCGTGGCCGGATAACCGCGGTCGCTCAACTCTTCCGGCCCTTCCAACCACACTTGCCCTGCCTCGACGCTGGCCACGCGGTACACCTCCCGCGGCTCTCCTGCCTCTTGCCCCGCATTGGGGAAGGGGCGGAGATACACCAAGTGACCCTCTTTGATGGGCCCATGGTTCAGCCGTCGGTTGGCTGCATCGCATCCGCGCCAGGCAGCGACAGAACCCCTCAACCGCGCCTCTGCTCGCATGGCCTTCGTCCTTTCACAGCGCTCGCGGAACCATTCCGCGACCTCCCTGTCCTTCTCCTCCTCCGAGCGCTTCCCTTGTTCCTCCGGAGCAAGTGGTAGCCTTAGCGGCTTCTAGGGCATGCCCATCGCCGCCCGCGGTGGCTGACTGAAGAGCAGCATGTGGGGTGAGAAGGAGGTTGGACGGCTGGGTTTTGTGTTGATGAAGTGCGCCGTCTTCTTTAGCTTCTCTACCCAGCTGCTGCCCTCCGCGGTGGCCACTGCTTGCTCCAGCATCTCATGCACCCGCTCCACTTGCCCCTGGGATTCTAGCCTGTACCGCCCTGAGTGTACGTGGCGGACCCCCCATTCCTCCAGCTCCTCTCTAAAGAACCCCATGAATTTGGTGCCGTTGTCGCTGTGCACCACGCTGCATCCCTCAAAGCGGTAAAAGATCTCCTCGCGGATGAACTTTGCCGCAGTGGCAGAGCTCTTGTTGGGTACAGCGCGGACCCAGAGGAACTTCGTGAAGTGGTCCACCGCTGCGATCCAGTACCGGTTCCCTTGGTCGCGGTGTGCGTGGGGGCTGTGGAAGTCGATGATGATCTTCTCCAGCGGCTGGCCGATGGGGGAGGGTTGGAACAGCGGCTGGTCCTGTGGTGTGATCTTCCGCGCTCGCTCGCAGGGGGCGCAGTGCTGCACCACCTCCTTGATGAGAGCCGCCAGATTCGGCACATGGATGATGGGCGTCAGGCGGTCCTTCAGTGCCAACGTGCCGGTGTGGTGATGGCGGTGGTAGGCCTCCACCACCGCCCTCTGCAGCGTGGGCGGGGGCACCCACAAGATGCGCGGAGTTAGTTTCCAGAGGCGGCCATCCTCCCACGCATAATGCTGGCACAGACGGGCCAGGTCATGCTTCTTCCTCCGGTCGAACTCCACTCCCAGCCGTGTTTCCAGATGCGCGTACACCTTCTGCGCCTGTGCCTTCTATTGCTCCTTGCTGCTGGCGCGGAGAAGGATGTGGACGGTCTGCTAGATCCGCCAGTCTTGCGTCTCCATGGGCCACTTCCTCCCTGCTTTTTCTGCCCCTACTTCCCCCGGCTTTCGTTTTGTCCCGGCACTCTTGCCGGCAGTCCACGCGCTCGCCTCCCATCCCGCTCCGCCTTCATCGACTCAAACTTCTGGCGGTTGTCCTCGTCGTAGACTGGCGGCTCTCTGTCCCAGGAATCGGGTGCAGGGAACAGCCAAAGGATTCCAACCGCTCAAAATTCCCCTTCGTCCCACTGGTCTCGCAGCCTTGTCTCAGTGGGGCCACTTGGTCGTCTGCCGTGTCCGCCAACGCGGTGCAGCTCAATCACCTCCTCCTTTCTCTGTGGGGCCGCTCCTGGGGCCCGTAGTAGTCCCTAGCTGCGTGTGATGGGCTGCTCCTCTCCTGACTCTCCTGGTGTTTCACTAATCTAGGAGACCACCATCACCGCCGCCTCCTTCGCCGTGTGTCCTCTCTTTTCTGCCCCCTTGAGGACGGCTGCTGCAGCGGTTTCCCCCAAGACAGGCCGCGGTGAGGCCGGCACCATTTCCACCGGCATCTGGACGTTGCGGAAGACTACCATCAGGAGCTCTGCTGCTTGCGCGGCCTCCCGCTGGGCTTGCGCCAGCTGCTCCGGAGTAATGCTGGAGCTGGAGCCTTTGTGTGTTCGAGGCTGTTTCTGCCTCTGTGGCTCCGCAGCCGCCGCCTCGTCCGCCTTTCGCTTTCCTTTTGAGGCGAGAGTAGTTTCCTCCGAAAAAGTCTGCTCCGGCTCTTCGCTTCGGCTGGTGTCTGCTGTCGGCGCTACTACCCTGGTCTGGCTAATCGTCGCTGTTGCCTTCCGCACTACCGCCGCCGCTCGGGCCTTGAGTTGTGCCTTCCGCCGGAGGGAGCCAGCAGATGGCTCCGGGCGGTGGCGCTTGGCACCAGCCTTATGCCTCTTCACCGTCTGCTCTCCTTCTTCTGCTGCTACATGCCTCTCCGCTGCTCTGGCTGTCGTCGTTCCCCTTATTTTCTCTCTCGTTGTGCTAACCGCTCCTGCTCTGGCTGCCTCTACAGCTGCTTGTGTTTTTGTCCCTCCTTGTGCCTCTGTGGCTGCTGCTACTGCTACCTCTGCCTCCGTCACTTCCGCCACTACTGCTGCTGCTACTACTACCTCTGTCGCCGCTGCCTTTGGCTCTACTGCCGCTACTGCTACCACCTCTGCTTCCTCTGCTGCTACTGCTGCTTCTGCTTCTACCATGATTCCCCCTATAAGCTGCTTCGTAGCTTCCTTATCTGCCTCAGTCGCCGCCTCCCTCTCCTGGGCCAATCGGGCCTCTATTGCCGCGGGCTCCGTGGCCGCCCGTTCCGCCTCGGCTGCCTCCTCCTCCCATACTTTCCGCAGGCGTTCTTGCATATGCTGCAGCTGAGGGGTGGATTGAGCGTACTCACGGGCCTCTTCTACCTCGGCGTCCCTCCTGCTCTTCTCTTCCCAGCATATCTCCACCGCCTCCTTGGCCCAGTGTCGCACCTCCTCCTGCCTGAGTCGCACTCCCTTAACTTGCACCGCGGTCCACTGTCCTTTCGCGACCTCTGTCGCCACCCTGGTGCGTGGTATTTTCTGGAGCGTTAGCATCCAGCACTTCTCCATAGCCTCCATCCAGCGTCCCTCAGGCACCTGAGTGTCAGTAAGCCACGATCTCTCCTCTTGCGGGTATTGAACACTCAACTTGGCATAGGTGAGGTTGAGCAAGTATCCCCACCTCCACTCGTCCGCCGCGGATTTTCGTCGTGGTGCCTCCACCGATCCTGGTGTCTGGTCGTTCACGTGGTACAGAATAAGGGCTCTGGCCCTCTCCTGGAGCAAATGCACGTAACGTCTCTCCGGACTGCTCCGCTGGTCCCTCCGCACCCTGATCCACCACACTCAAGCGGCCTCCAGTGATGGATCCGGCCGCTCGGTGTCCAACAGTTCCACGACGCCTGTCATGTCACTGGCCAGCTATGGATTGATGCTCAGGCTGTCCCGCAATGCCAAAACGAGGCGTTCTGTGCCTGCTGTTTCTAGCAGTTGCACCTGCCTTTCGTGCAGTGCGAGGGCTAGCGCACTCGTTGCCGCTCCCTCCAGCACCACCTACCACATTTTGCCAAACAGTGAATTCGCGAATTCCGTGTGGATCACGTCCGGAATCTCCGTCAGCAATTGGAGCATGACGCTGCTCACAACTTCAAGCAGCAAGGCTTCCTTGGGCTGCTCCCCACTATCCCCCGAGCTTTCTTCGAGGTGCGTCCTTGCCCCTTCCATCACCGTTCCTGTGCCCAGCAGGGGGCGTGCGGGTTGCCGGGTTGGGCTACCGCGCGAAGTCGGCGGCGAGTGGGAGAGTGCCTTCGTCGCCGCGGAGGGAGCTGGGGCAGTCACTACCTGGGCCCCATCTCGCGGGCTTGGTGTTGGTGTATCGGTTGTTCTCGCCGTTGTTTGCATTGCTCCTGGCGCGGGCTCCGTGCGCCTGAAGGTCTGCGTTGGTGGTGTGCTTGTGGCCGGGCTCCTTTGCGATGAGCCTGTCGATCTCGCCGCAGGCGACGTGGCTTGTGTTGGTGTTCCTTCCGCGGGGCTGGACCGCGGTGGGATTGCCGCTGCTGGTGTTGGGGTTCGTGTCGGGGTTGTCCCTGCGGCGGGGCTGGGCCGCGGTGAGGCTGCAGCCACTGCTGGCATGGCCGTCACTGGTGTCGGAGGTGTTCTTGCCGCAGGGCCAGGTCGGGACACGCCTGTCGTAGCCGTGTGTGATGTTGGTGCCCTTGCCGGTGGTGTTCTTGTCGTGGGACCCGGCCGCGGTGGGGCCGCTACCCCCGCTGGTGGTGTCGGTGTTCGTGCCGGTCGGTGTCCTGTGCCCGTGTTAAGAGTAGGGCGACATAGCTGACGTCGGGAGGGTCCACCCCCCCCCCCCCCCCCCCCGCGACGGAGGCACGGTCCCCGTGCCTTGCTGGCGAGCCATGTCGATGGTTCCGCGGGCCAGAGCCAAGCTCCGCGTGACCCGTCGACTGTGTCGAGTGCTTGTGAGAGCTGAGTCGGAGGTGGGTAGAGTCGGGCGAGGAGATGGTCGATACGAAGTGAAGAGTGGAGTGAATGATCGAACGCCGGAACTCAAAATGAGACTGAGGATGCCGGCGCCGATCAATACATCCGCCTAGCGCGGCGCGAGCCAGTCCGGCGTGAGCAAGATGTCATACGTGCGGACGTCGCAAACTTGGACAGTGTGCGCCGCATGTACATTTGCCACCTGCATGGGAAGGCCCGCGATCTGTCTGAGCGGCGTGTCGATGTCATCGGTGGAGATAGAGAAGCGGAGTCGAGTGGGCTGGATGAGGTGCTGCATGTGTAGCGAGCGGACCATCCGGAGCGCGATCGTGGTGTGTGTGGCACCGGTGTCCACTATGGCCACGAACTTGCGTCCGCATATCCACACGTAACACCACGCCACGTGGACCTTGGATGGTGCGGGTAGTCCGGGGATGAGGGCCGCGGGTGACCAGGTGCGTGAGGCATGTGCGGCGGCATCATGCGCACTAGAGTGAGTGAGGAGGATGCATCGGGATTGCAAGCGGATACCGGTCATGCTGTCTTGCGTGCATGAGAGGCGAACGCCAAGGGGAGAAAGGGAGGGATTATGAGTGGTGAAGAGGGTGCGGAGACTTTCTGTGGAATCAGGGGAGTGTAGAAGGAAGTCTACCAGGGTGAGGGGATGGCAATTATCGAGGAGTGGGGTAGCGGGAACATGAGGAGTGTGCGGGTTGCTTGTGGGGCAGGTCTATGGTGTAGCGGCGGACGGTCGCGAGGTTCGCGGGGGTGCATATCGTGGGGGAAGATGGGGTGCGATCTCCTCCAGTGTCCAACCGCGGATGGTGGGGTTGTACCGATGAGCAAGCTGTAGTCCAGACATGGAGGGTCTCCGCGAGTGCTACCTCCCCGGTAGGGTCGAGTTCATTCAGGAGTTGCAAGGCAACCTCCTGTTCCTCCTCATCAAATTCTCGTGCCACTCCCTCCCATTGCGCTTCAGTGTCTGATGGCGGTGCCAGGACATCAGGGATATGGTCCGCGGCATCCGGAGGTGCCTGGTCAGGTTCTGGCCAGTCATGGCGCGGAAGTTGACTCAGAGCATCTGTGTTGCGGTTGGCAACCGCAGGTTGGTATTTGATCTTCATGTTGTAGCCCTGCAGGAGGAGTGCCCACTTGGCTAGGATGCCCTCGTGGTTCTGGGTGGTGAGGAGCCATTGGAGAGCCTGATGGTCCGTGAAGACCGTGAATGGCTTGCCATTTTTTATGTAGTCACGGAAGTGTTGGAGTGCCCAAAGGACAGCCAGGCAATCGCCTTTCACCGGCGGGTACTTCCGCTCTCCTTCGGTGAGAGCACGTCTGGCGTACACAATCACCTTCTGGATTGGTTCCTGCACTGTCTGGGATAGGCTGGCGCCTAGCCCGTCCCGCGACCAGTCAGTAGTGATGGAGAATGGGAGGTTGAAGTCCGGGAATTCGAGCATGGGTGCGGTAACTAGCCGGTGCTTGATTTCCGTCCAGGCGTCCGCGCATTCTGATGTCCAGTCAAACGGCACATCCTGGTGCGTCAACTCCTAGAGTGGCTTGATGATGCGTGCGTGGTCGCGGACAAACTTCCGGTAGAAGGAGACAAAGCCCAGGAAGCTTTTGACTTGTCCCGCGGAAGTGGGCTGACGCCACTCCTGCACTGCCGCAATCTTCTCAGGATCCGTGTTGATGCCATCCGCACTCATCACGAAGCCAAGGCACTCCATTTCCGTAGCTCTGATGGAGCACTTGGCTGCCTTGAGCTTGAGGTTGGCCTTGCGGAGGGCAGCGAAGACAGCGGCTAGGGAGGAGAACGGCTCTTTGAAGGTGTGGGCCGCAACCATAATGTCGTCAATGTAGCAGCTGACATTGGGGATGCCGCGGAGGGTGGAGTCTATGACCCGCTGAAACGTTGCACTGGCATTGCGGAGTCCGAAGGGCATGCCCGTGAATGCGTATAGACCTTCTGGCGTCACAAATGCTGTCTTGGCAATGGAGTCTGGGTGCATGGGAACGGCATGGAAGGAAGCCTTGACGTCGAGCTTTGCAAACCATCCGCGACCCTCTTGCCGCTCTTGTATGTCGACGATCAGTGGCATGGGGTACGCATCCTCCTCGGTTACACGGTTGAGGTCGCGGAAGTCAATGCAAAATCGTTTGGACCCATCCGGTTTCCCCACGATGACCAAGTTGGCACGCCAGGGGCTGACGATGGGGACGATCACCCCTTGCGCCTTGAGTTCCGCGAGCCCCTCTGTGATGATCTTCTCCTGCTCAGGGAGGATGCGCCGCACTTTCTGTTTTGTGGGCACGGAATCCCCCGTGGAGATGACGTGGAAGGTTTCCACGGCCCCCTGATCAACCGCGGACCCAGCAAAGATGTCCGCAAATGCGTCCAACAGGTCGCAGAAGTCCTGATTTTGTGTGGGGGAGAGTCGTGAGTGGAGCATGTGATCCCATCGCGGTGGTGGTCGTGGTACTGTTTTGCGGAGTGGGTAGAACTCCTCCTCCTCCTCGAGTGGAGGGCCAGCTCCAAAGACTCGCTGTCCCCTATGCCACAGCTCTAGGAGATTGGTCTGTACTCCGGGATCGGTTGACTCTTCCGCGAGTTCCTGCCATTCGCCTGCTGTGATTTGTTCCGCGTTAGGCACATCCGCTGAGAGAGGTTGCAACCTGCTTGCATGGGCCTAAGATTCCTCTGCCGCAGCATCCAGGAGGGAGAAGGACTCGCCGCCGGTTACAGGTATCGCTACCATTTCGCCGATGGTGATGGGGTAGTATGTTTCCTCTCCGAATGCAGAGCTGAGTTGCATGATTCCAAGGGAGACGAGAAGGTTGGCCTGTCGCGGCACCAAGTAATCCATGCCCAGGAGCACGTCATACGTTTGGGCTCGCGTACTTTGGACGTTCACTGGTTCATGAAGGGATCCCACCTGCATGGGGAGGCTGTAAACTTCGTTGTCTCCATAGTCCATTCCGCCTGCCGAGTTGGTGAAGAGGCGGCACGTGGGGAGGATGCGGTCTGCCCATCCGACCACCAAGAGGACGCGGAACGCCACAGTGGTGTGAGTGGCTCCCGTGTCGATGATGGCCAGGAACTTCCTTCCACAAATCCAAACCACACAGCAGGCGACCTCGTAGTGGTTGTCGTCCCGTCGCGGTGGTTCCAAGGGCTGTGGTGCCCATCCCCACTCTTCTTCCGCGAGGCTCAGTGCCAACGAAGTCTCGGGTACCGCACGGTGGGTGTTCTGTGTGCCGGGTGTAGGCGTGGTACAGTTGAGGGAGATGCCTACAGCTTGGAGGCATTGATTGGCTCTGGCGAGCTCCTCCTTCACTCGCGGTGCAGTTTTGGCATGAATTCAGAGGAACTCAAAGAATTTGACTTCCGTAATGGGGGTGGTAAAGAGGCGTTGGACTGGGTCAGTGGTTCTCTCCGCGACTGCTGGAGCTATATTGGGTGTCTGCAAAGATGGGGCAGGTTGCTTCTCCACCGGGAGTGGTGGTTTTGCCTATCGTTGTTTCTCCGGCACGACGGTGCAATTGACAACTGCCTCCTGGAATCGCTCCTCCGTGGCCTCTGCTTTGCGCCTCAGGTCCTCCTATACCCTGGCTGCCACCTGTAGGTCCCATCCGCGCAGGCCCAGTTCTTGGACTCATGCGATGAGAGTCGTCTCTTCGGTAGTGGGAGGTACTTCTGTGGTCTCGTCCTCCGCCATCGGTAGCCCCAATTTGACGTTGCGGGCTCCGCTCGCGGGGTTTGCGGATGCCTGTGGGTTGGGCAGAATGCCTTGTCTGCCTGGGGCAGCTTGGGGTTGATGATCCGGTGCCTGTCGTCCAACTTGCGTCTGTTGCTGATGCTGTTGGGCCTGCCATGGTTGATTATAGTACCGTTGCCACTGCTGCACCATGGGGTCGTGCTGCATGGGTTCGGTGCACGGAGCACCCTGTTGTTTGCGCGGGCAATCTCGAGCGATATGCTCCAAACTCTGGCAGGTGTAACACGCCTTTGGCTTGGGTTGAGAGGCTTGTGTCGCTGGTGCTGGAGTGTGCAAGTCTCCGCCTTGATGTTGCCGCGTAGATCGCTGCCGCGTAGAAATGGCCATGGCATCCTGCACCGCATCCTGCAGGGACTGGTAGCGCTTGGGGATCATCAGACTGCTGATCTCTTCGGGGAGTGCGCGGATGAGATTCTACTGTAGGACCCACAGCGGCAGTCCTTCCCCTTGAGGGCTCTTTGTGACTGATGCCCAAGTGAGGAACTGATCCAAAAATCTGCGAATGTCAGCATCCTTCTGCATGACTTCCTTTTCAATCTTGCAGAGTGCCTCTTCCTTGGTCAGCCACTTGAAATGCTCGATCAGCGCGTTGCCAAAGTCCTCGAAGGAGCTGAACTGCGCTCGCGCATTGTACGAGTCCTCCGCTGCACCCTGCAGATGGAGCTCTGCGGTGGCCAAACAAAGATCAGGTGGGATCCGCCCTATGCTGGCATATATGGTGATGTGCTTCAACCAGGTCCACGAGTCCTCCTCAGGGGTTCCCTTGAAGATGTCCAGCCGCGGAATATTGGCTGGTTCCGCACGCACGTAATGCAGCTGGGGCACGGTGTTCTGATTAGCCATAGATGTCACTGCGGGATGTGGGTACGAGGCCGCAGCCGTCGAATAGCCCACGTGGCTAGTTTGTGGCTGCCCCTGAGGTGCTGGTGTGGGGCTCCTCATTGGAGCTGCCGCCGGGAGGGTATAGTAGTGAGTTGCAGTGGTCGCTTGCGTCGCCTAGGGTGCGGAATAAAATGTAGTCCCAAGGGGCAGTGTCTGGGTGCTCGGTGCGGCAGAGGCTGTAGGTCCTGGCAGCCAATAGCCCTGCCGTGGAGGGTGTGACACTGCAGAGTGGTAGAGCGGGGTGGTAGTAGGTATTGCTAGGGTTATAGTGGCTCCTGGGATCGGCAGAGCGCAGGATAGGCGGAGTGGGGCACAGTCGTCTGTACGTGGCTGTTAGGTGGTGGTGCGTGAACCGCGACTCCAGCTGGCGCGGTGCCCATCGGCTGCTGATGATAGACCGGGTGTCCAACCATCACGCGCATCAGCTGCGCCACCATGGGGACTTGTAGTGGTTGTGACAGTGTCTGGTGCATAGGGGCTTGCTGTGTTACTCCTGCCACGGAGGACGTGGCCCACGGGCCCATCATCATCCAGCCCGGCTGGGCTGTGGTAGAGGAGGTTGTTATAGGTCCCGCTTACGGCAGAGTCCCAGGCAGTCCTCGGTGGGGGTGACACTGGGGCCCTGTAAGTGGCTGCTGTGTTGCTTGTAGTGGCTGCGGAACCAGAAGGGGTTGGTGCACCATCACCTCTCTCTGTTCCAATGGCGGTGTTCCTTGCCATCCCGTGAATTATGGGTTTTGACTCGCCGTTGCCCTTATGTTTGGTGCCACTGGGGTGTTCACCATATTTGATCGCAGATTCACCTGGAGAGATGCTTCTTCCATCGCGGTGGGCGGCCCAGCGCCAACTGCCTGTCCCTCTGCTGACCATTCTGCTGCTTGTGGGTAGGGCTACTGCTTCGCTTTTGGCATGGCAGGTGGCATGCCCAACTGTTCGGTGAATACTCCCTGCGACGGCTGCCTCACCCCCCTTGTTCCCCTTGCTGAAGGTGAGCGTTCCGCCGGCATGCACCCTAGCTGCGGTTGGTGGCGGTGGGCACCCTCCATAGTTGGCATCCTGGAGACATATGGAGCCGGGGAGGTTTCCAACCCTGCTAGTGGCGCGGAGTGCGGATAGTCCTCCTCTTCTACCCGTGGCGGCTGTCGTCCGCTGCGCCGCTGGTAGAATGGTCCTTGGTATGCCACGGGCTTCCCGCTCTCGGAGAGTCCGTCTGCTGGCGGTGGCATATTGGAAAACCACCGCTGCTCCATAGAGACGTTGGCCTGGAGCTGGTGGGTTCCGCGCACATCTTGGCCGTGTACGCTTTCCACCTCTACGCGTTCCTCCAAGGCGTCCATGATGCGCCGCCAGTGTAGCTGTTCTAGCGACTCGGTGAATTTTCGGTGCTGCACCAGTGGATCCGCGCCTGGCGACGAACTGACGGGCGTGCGAGAGGGTGTGGGGGAGGTGTCTCTACTGTCCACCTGTGTGGCCGCACGCCGCGGTAGGAAGTGGCGTGCAGAAGTTTGTTGTGAATGCTGCTGGTGCCGTCTCCGTGTGTCTTGATGCACGAAGCTGGCTGCCGACATGTATGACAGAATCTGAAGGTCGCGTGTAGTTCCGCTAGACAAAGAGAGGGGAACAGTCCACGCTCACCGCACCATGACGCTGATACCCCCAATTTTGCCGCACAATGCTCTCCTTTCGCGCTCTCTGGTTCCGCGTCGGATGTGCTCCGCGTTTCTGCCATTCCGCGGTTCCGCGGTGCACTTGTTTACTGGTCCTCCGCTGCCTTTCCTGATCTTCCGCGGATGCCTCCCACCATCAGGACTCCGCGCGTGGGTAGTGCTCTGCGGCTCACTCCTTGCCGGCACTAGAGTCTGCCACCTCGTGGCCTCTGACTCCTCTGCCCGCGGAACCCCGTTCCGTGGCCGTGCGCAAGGCCGCGATGTCGCCGGCAGCACCCTCCACCCTACTTGCGTTCCTTGGTGGTGACAGTTCCTAGCGGAATCCTTGTTGGACCCAAGATCAGAAGTGGAGCGACCAGCAGGATATGCACACACTCGGAGGAGAAGATTTCGTCCTCTGCTGAATGCCTCCGCAGAGAGCACTCTTCCTGTTCCTTAGACGGGGGCGGATCTTAGATAGGAAGCGGGAGTGAAAGTAGGAACTTGATTGATAAATGCACGGATCAATGATACATGAGGCGGCAGTCTGGATCTGAATGAGTCAACACTTGAGTATTTCAATTGGAAACGACAATTGCATCAAGTCAGATAGTACAAGATCAAATCAAGATCACGTCACACTGGTTCCTCCGCTACACAACTACTTTATAGTCACCCAACCTAGCTCTCTACGTCTCCTACAACACTCTTTCCTCTACTTCGGACTCCGCACGGTGCGTTACGCGCACCGCGGGTCTCGTCCTCGATCACACAACAGACTACTTCTACATTTCTCTGCCCTACTACTACTACTTCCTTCACTCCGCGGCTTGGGTGCGTGCGGTCTTGTGTTCTTCCTTGAATCTTTGTCTTCGCGCGGTGCGTCCTCCCGGCCCTCATCCTTGATCACTGCTGCCAACCCTGGGCTCTCATTGGCCGAGCTCCTACCGCCCTCTTCCTAACGTCCGGTTCTGCCGGCGGATGTCTTGCACGTCCAACGCTCCTGCTTCACTCCCACCTCTCCGCGGCTCGGCACGTGTTCTCTTTCCACCGCGGACTCTCATCCCTGCATATCCCGCCTCTTTTTGCTTCCTCCGCGACAATCACTTCAAATAGCCGTAGAGAAGCCGCCGTTGATTGTTTGTTCCCTGTCGGCAACGTTTCCCGCCTGTCCTCCTCCACTGCCACTGGATTCCGCACCACCCCACGCTCTATCGCAACCTCATTGCCGGAGCCAGCATCCCTTGCGCGTCCTCCGGTGCTCCGCGGCCTCCCTTTCATCCTCCTCTGTGGATCTGTGGTCGCGGCCACCTCTTTCCGCGGACTTGTGGGTCGCGGCGACTTCCTTCCGCGGATCCACCTTTGTCCCAGCGGAGATGCGGTGGATCTCCGCCTGACAAGGCGGCCGATAACGGCTTTGGATATCGATGCACCAACATCCCGATCTCTCAACAATCCCCACTCCAAATGCAGTCGCTCAGTCTCTCCACCAATCAACCCATGTCTCATCCGAATCGCATTCCTTCTTGTCGCGTGGTGTCGCTGCGATGCTTTGCATGGCAGTGTCTGTTTTTCCACAGCACGTCAGCCATCTGGTTTACCTGGTAAAGAGCCGACAAAGCTAGCAGCATCTCCTATCTTGCACAACTGCATACCTTTGCTGAAGACAACTGACATGTCGTATGCTCAAACGGAGGAGGGGGGGGGGTTGGGTTGTTATGGGGCTTTTTGTTGTAGCTTGCAGGTCCACATGCAATGGCGGAAATGCCCATTCCCTCTCCCTCCCTCAAGCTATCCCTCTCCCTCTTCCCCTTGTCAACCCTTCCTTCCTCCCCCTCCTTCCATTGAAGGGACTCCCTCCCTCCCTCCCTCCCTCCCTCTATCCCTCCCTCCC
>SZWC01001761.1:131502-145449 GCA_023375785.1 Penium margaritaceum | reverse complement strand
GGAGGGAGGGAGGGAGGGAGGGAGGGAGGGAAGGATATGTAAGAGGGAGGGAGAAGGAGACGGAGAGGGAGAGGGAAAGTGAGAGATGGACTGGGAGACTGAGGCATGAGATGTGTGTTGCTCTCTCTCTCTCTCTCTCTCTCTCTCTCTCTCTCTCTCTCTCTCTCTCTCTCTCTCTCTCTCTCTCTCTCTGGGTGTGTGTATGTGTGTGTGTGTGTCTCTTCTCGTGGACTGCTTCACACGGGTGAGCATGGACGAACCTGCATGGACTCGTTCATGAAGATGTGTGTCGACTCACACACATCAAATGTTTATGTGCATGTGCATGGACCTATGCATGGACGCATGTACATGTGCGTTAGCAGGTTTGCACTGGCAGAAACGTCCGTGCACATTCATGCGTACAAGAGCATGTGCAGGTTACAGGAGTCGGGGGTGGTGGTGGCTGTGGAGGAATGCGGCGCACAGATTGACACGCCGACGTGCAACACGCGCAGGTGTGCAGCAACATCGTGCCATTGCGCACAATGGCTTGTGGCAGCAACATGGTGCCATCGTACACACTGGCTTGTGGCAGCAACATGGTGCCATTGCATACAATGGCTTGTGGCAGAGGATGTCAGAGGGTAACGGCAGCAGTGGCTGACCAGATGAGGTGGGTCTGCATTGGCAGTGAACGGCATCGCGTCTTTGGCGATCCCTTTGTCAACGTACAGCCTCAGGCGTACCCAGTGTTTGCCCTCCCCTTCCTCTCTCTCAACAGACTCCATCCCAAGGCCCATTCCCTCCCCCCCCCCCCTTCCCCTCTTCCTCAAGTTCCCCCAACATGCAAGCATACATGCGCAGCACGCACATCCCGTTGCCCCATTTGCACCCTGTCCAGCCCCACAGCAAAAACAATCATGCGTGGTGTGGCCTGCCGTTGCATGCGGGCGGCCTGCCTGCATACAACACCAGACGTGAGGTACGCTTGCTGCTTGCAGGTACGAGTGGAGCAAGTGGAAGCGGCGCTGCTGAGGCGCATGTTTGGGCTGCACTCGTGGAACGTGGTGCACTTCGACCTGCGGTGGGGAGCCCTTGCGCACTCCTTCCCGCTGCCCTCCACGCCTGCCAGGCCCACCCCCAGCCCCGTGCTCCCACCGCATCTGTGGCTGGCCGACAGCCACAGGGTCGTCGTGGAGCCTCTTGTTTGAGCGAGCTTTGCAGCAAGGGGGTGCGCCACTAGCGGCTGCCATGAGCAGCGGTGGGAGGAGAAATCTGGGATCGGCTGCAGCCTGGGACCCACCGTTTTGCTCAACGAGGGAGCGCTGGTGTGCAGCTAGCGGTGGCAGCAGCAGCAGTAACAGCAGCAGCAGCAGCAGCAACAGTAGCAGCAGCAGCATCAATGGTAGGACCACTGGGGCAAGTAGCACAGCAGTATTGGTGGAGGAAGCAGCAGCAGCCACAGTGGTGGTGGAAGAGGAGACAACCGCTGGCATTCGCTAAGGATGCACTCGGATGCAGGAGACCCTGCTGATGCACCCGAGAATGTGCTGCATGAGGTGACACAGGCTGGCCTTCAGCCATCCGCTGCGATGCCCTAACGTGTTGCAGCACAGGCCACGACACACACCACATGGATTCTCACGAGGCATCCCGCCAACCAGTCTTCTGCGTCTGCATCGTGACAGTTCCATGCAATTACCGGATCAAGTTTGCTGCATCAGCGGCAACGGCACTTGAGTGCATTGTGTGGTTCTCTGCTGCCAACATGAAGGGATTGGATGGGCGGAATGCGACCATTCTACAGCCCGCTTTTGAATGATGTGAGACATGACCAAGGCGTCCGCATTACAAAGAAACGGAGAGCAAGTTCTTTGGTGACATAGCTTGCAACGCTTCCATTTGCTCCATCGTGGCCCCATCTACATTGCAAAATGGAGTGAGCACCACCATGCCTGCTAATGTTGACGTACATCTTTCCGGCACACGTTGACTAATGAGACCACAATCCCCGGTCATGGTTCCAAGGATAAGCCTTGGAAAAGGTGTAAGCCGGACAGTGCCAACGGCACTGATCACGGCTTGTGGCTTCCTTGAATGTCCAAGATGACTGTGGATTTGGAATTTACAGGAAAAACCGTGCAAGATCGACCCAAGAACGGGGTCGATCCATCAAGAATTCAGGAAGATATGCCCGGCCAAAGGTTGGACCGGCCGAGGGGAAAAAGGTGACGGGAAATCATCCCCAAAGACAAGGCTCGACCCTCGGAAGACCCAACAAAGCCAAAGCGCACCTTGGGGCCCGGATAGTCAATGAGTCAAGGATCATTGAGGACTAAGGGCGCTTCGGAATGGCGCCCCGACGTGTTATTACCAGCAAGGGCGCTTCGGGCGGCCGTCACCGCCGCTGGTGGTGCTGCCAGCGGCAGATTACCGTGGTTCACATAAACGACCATATCTCGGCCGTTCCTCCACCGAACGATGTGATTCTTGGTGCGTTGAAAAGCTGGAAAGATGACCTACGTGATGCTAAGGCAATAACGCCCATCCCAGGCCTGCACGGGGCCGCACACGGCTCGGCGACCTCGGGTCGCCTAGGATGTGTCATTATGTACATATAGTCTTGTATGTTGACACTTGAATAACAAGTACAGTTTACTCCCACTGTGCCACACGTGTTCCCGTGCTCCCCCAAGACGATCCTACGCTTCCGCAACGCCGGGTTGGTGTGCACCGGCCTCCCCTTTGGTCGCCGTTGTCACCGGTTGGTGTCTCCACCATCCGGTTGAGGCTAGCACACCGCGCCCGGTTCACACTTGGTATCAGAGCCACCCTTGGCTCAGGGGCACAATCATCTACGCGGCAACCTCTCCTGGTCAGCGTAGACCAGCACGCATCTTGTCTCTTTGGCGGATTTGTGCCCAAGGCCAACCATGCACTCCGGTGACAAGGCGGTAACCGGAGGACCCGTTGAGGAAAAAGTTGCACCGGACGCAAAGATGACTTCATCCGGCTCGTCCTCATTGGCTGCGGCGTTTGACGCGCAAGGTGAAGTGACAGCAGCCGCAGCGCTGCAGAAGTTGCTCGCCGACATGCAGGCCAAGATGGACTCGTTGGAGAAGCAAAATGCGTACCTCAATGAAGAGCTCGCGAAGCGTCCAGTGCCAACACCAGTGGCAGTTGCCACCGCAAACGTACCTGCGGTGGGCGTCCCGAGCCCGCCCAAGCCGGAGTCGTTTGACCCATCAAAGAAGGATGGGCCAGCTCCGCATGCTTGGATACTCGGGCTGGAATTGTACTTCACCGCCATCGGCGTGGATGCCTCAAGGTACGAGGCGCGTCGCGACTATGCCGTGACCCTGTTGAGAGGGGCATCGTTGGATTGGTGGGCCAATGTGATGCGGTCCAACCCACACGGCAGTGGAGCAGCAATGGTCGCCGGCATTGCGGCCGCGACCGGAATCTCAACCCCATCGGCTCCAACGTGCAGCAGTGGCGACCCTATCCTGAAATGGCCGACCTCGTGGAAGGAGTTCACGGAGTCGTTCATCAAGCGCTTCACCGTCAGTGACGTGAGGAACAACCTGCGTGCCAAGCTGCATCGGCTTCGCCAAATCGGCGGCGTCACTGAATACACCCACAGGTTTCGTGAGATCGTCGCCAACTGTGGCTTTGACTCCCACGAATTGTGCTTCCACTACAGCAACGGCCTCAAGAACGACGCCTGCGCTGTGACGATGATGCACGACCTCAACGATGACCTGTCGGCAATGATCGCAGCAGCCGAACGGTACGATTCGCGCGTGCAACAGGCTCATGCCAACAGCCACAACTCTTTTGGTGGTGGTTATGGCAAGCGGGCCGAGAGCGCCGTCACGCCCATGGAGATGAGAGCGTTGCAACAGCGCAAGTGCTACAACTGTGGCAAGCCTGGCCACATTGCGCGTGACTGTCGGAGTCCAAAAAAGGGCGACGGCAAGGGTAAACGGCAAGGGAAGGGGAAGCAAGCCACAAAGGAAGCGGATAAAGCAACAAAGGAGTCGGGAACCGAGGAGAGCCGGGAGTAGATGGCGTTACTCCTGGCTCTTCTCAGCCCAAACTGCCAGTTGACCGCCCACCCGAACGCCTTGCGGCAATTAAGGGGGTTTCCGAGGTCAAGGCATGGGACGCGGGGTATGAGGTGGATCAGCCCGCACTTCTCTTGGAGACGCGAGTGAAAGGCGTCAAAGGGAAGGTGGGGAGCCTGCTAGATTGTGGCCAAGCCACAGTTTTGTGAGCATGGAGTGTGCTCGAAAGTGGGGCCTTGCGCTCACAAGCAAGAAGCGGACCGCTAACCAAGTGGACGGCACGATTGAAGTGGGGTACCTGGCCCGTCCCCTCTCCATTCGCGTGGGGAAGCTTCGCATAATGACCGTATACCGGGTGTGCCCGATGAAGGATTACGATGTGATCCTCGGTTGTGACTTCCTCCACAAGTGCAACCCCGTCGTCAATTGGGAGGCGCGCACCGTCTCAGTCAAGCTCGGAGACAAGGAGTATCCCCTGCCTACGTGGTCAGAGGAAGAGGCCGCGAAGGAGGAGACTTGCGAGGAGGAAGCGCCACAGCAGTCGGTGCCTCGGAAGGAGGATTCGGCGTCTATGATGCTGAATTTGGTGTAGCTCAAGCGCGCGATTCAAAAAAGGGAGCAGATTGTTCTGGCGTTCGTGCGAGACGTGGAGGATGATTTCGACGAACCAGAGGACGTGGCGCCTGCTGTGGCCTATGGGACGACTCGTGAGCAGCCGGGGGCCCAAGGCAAGTTTGCCGCGGTGCCCGAGGGGCTTCGGAAGGTGTGTACGGAGTTCGAGGACGTGTTCCCCGACACCCTCCCGGCGGGTCTGCCACCAAAGCGGGACGTGGACCATCGCATCGACCTCAAACCTGGAGCGCGCCCGCCTGTTCGTGCAACGTACCGCATGAGCGACGCGCAGCTGCAGGAGCTCAAGAAGCAGCTGACCGAGATGACGGAGCAGGGTTTCATCCGCCCATCCTCGTCTCCTTACGCTGCACCTGTCTTGTTTGTGCAGAAAAAGACGGGGGAGATGCGCATGTGCGTGGACTACCGGGCGTTGAACGAGTTGACCATCAAGAACCGGTACCCGCTTCCACGAGCTGAGGAGCTTTTCGATCAGCTCCGTGAGGCTCGCTTCTTCACAAAGATCGACCTCCGTTCCGGCTACCACCAGATCCGCATTGCAGCAGATTATGTGGAAAAGACGGCCTTCCGTACCTGCTATGGTCACTACGAGTTCCTCGTGATGCCTTTCGGGTTGACCAATGCGCCGGCCACCTTCATGGCGGCGATGAACAACATCTTCAGGCCGTACTTGGATGACTTGGTGGTGGTATACCTCGACGACATCTTGGTGTATAGCAGGACGGCGGCGGAGCATGAGGAGCATGTGAAGAAGGTCCTCGAGATTTTGAGGAGGGATAAATGTTTTGCAAAGCTCTCTAAGTGTGAGTTCGCGGTGAGGAAAGTTGAATTCCTTGGACACATCATTGGCAATGGACAGATTGCCATGGACCCACGCAAGGTGTCGGCCGTGCAAGAGTGGCCGAAGTTGCGTAGTGTGCACGATGCGCAAGTGTTCCTTGGTTTTTGCAACTATTACCGCAGGTTCATCCTTGGCTACGCGGGAGTGTCAGCGCCACTCTCCAATCTCACTCGCAAGGATCGCGAGTGGAGTTGGGGAGTTAGCGAACAAGAAGCCTTTGAGAATCTCAAACNGCTCTGACCTCCGCGCCGGCCTTGCACTTGGCCGACAGCGGCCGTGAGTTTGAAATGGCGACGGATGCATCGGACCTGGCCATTGGTGGAATCCTTTTGCAGGACTTTGGCAACGGGTCGCAGCCGGTCGCCTACTACTCGCGCAAGCTGCGCGGGGCGGAGCTGAACTACGCCACCCATGACAAGGAGATGCTCGCCGTGGTCGCAGCCTTCAAGAACTGGCAGTGCTACCTGGAGGCGCGGAAGTGCACGGTCTACACCGACCACCACGCGTTGAAGTACTTCAAGACGCAGCCGAATCTGAGCCGGCGGCAAGCGCATTGGGTGGAGTACCTCGAGTCGCACTTCGACTACGAGATCGTGTACCGGCCGGGTCGCATCAACCCAACCGACGCACTCTCATGGCGACCGGACCTGATGATGCGGGTCGCGTCTCTCACCATCCACGAGGATGCCTTCCTTGTGAAGCTCTTCACGGAGGGATACGAGACGCATGGGGAGTACGACCCTCGGAGATTTTTCTTCGAGGCACCGTATGGCGACGGCGCGGCACGCAACAGGTGGTGGTTCCCGCGGTGCCCGCACTTCGGCAGCTGATTTTGGAGGAGTGCCATGACAGTGGCCCGAGCGGTCACTTCTCCGTCGACAAGACATTGAAGACGGTGGCTCGCTTCTCTTGGTGGCCCACCATGTCGTCGGAAGTGGCTGAATTTTGCCGGAGTTGTGACGTGTGCCAAGGCCACAAGGCGAGGAGGAAAAAGACCCCGGGTCTCCTCCAACCCTTGCCCATCCCCGAGCAGCCGTGGCAGGACATCTCCATGGATTTCATCACGGGTTTGCCCACGACAGCGGCAGGCCACAATGCGGTGTTGGTGGTGGTGGATCGCTTCAGCAAGATGTCACACTTCATTGCGACGCGTGATACGGTGAGCGCGAAAGGCACGGCTCGGCTGTTCCTCGAACACGTGGTGCGTCTTCATGGCGTGCCGCGGTCCATTGTGAGCGACCGTGACCCGCGTTTCACAAGCAAGTTCTGGCGAGAACTCATGGAGCGGTACGGCAGCAAGGTGCAGCTCTCGACCAGTTTTCATCCCCAAACTGACGGGCAAACGGAGCGGACGAACCAGACGCTGGAGCAGCTCCTCCGTACAGTGGGTGATCCGGACGACTCGGCGTGGGACCAGCGATTGCCGGTCGCTGAACTGGCGTACAACTCTGCCACGTCCGCCTCCACCGGCAAGGCGCCATTTGAGGTGGTGAACGGGACGGTGCCCGCCACGCCCCTCAGTTTGCACGTCGCAAGCAACCTGCCCGCGGTGGAGTCTACCGCACGCGAATTGAAGCAGATTTGGGTGGCGACGCGACATGCATTGAAGAAGGCGCAAGAGCAGCAGAAAGTACAAGCGGACCGCCGACGCGCAGACGCAACATTCAAGGTCGGTGATCGCGTGCTTCTCAACAGCGCGCATGTCAAGCTTCGCGGGGTCCGGTCGGACAAGTTGAAACCCCGGTGGCTTGGTCCGTTCGAGGTGCTCAAAATGCGGACACCCGTGGTGGCACGGTTGGCTCTCCTGCCTTCCATGCCAGTCCACGACGTGTTCCACATCTCCAAACTGAAGCTCTACCATGATCCGACCGAGCATTTTCCTGGCCGCAGTTGTGAGCCTCCCCCTCCAGTGGTGATCGAGGGCGAGCAAGAGTTTGAGGTGGAGGCCATCCTTGACCACCGTCGTCGTGGTCGTGGATGGGAGTACCTGGTCAAATGGAAGGGCTACGACGCAGCCCACAACTCATGGGAGCCGGCCCGCAACTTCAATGTTGGCGGGGTGAATGCCATCCTCCGGAACTATCAAGAGCGAACCGGGACGGCTCGCTCCTAAAGGGGGGGTAGTGTAGGCCGGACAGTGCCAACGGCACTGATCACGTCTTGTGGCTTCCTTGAATGTCCAAGATGACTGTGGATTTGGAATCTACAGGAGAAACCGTGCAAGATCAACCCAAGAACGGGGTCGATCCATCAAGAATTCAGGAAGATACACCCAGCCAAAGGTTGGACTGGCCGAGGGGAAAAAGGTGACGGGAAATCATCCCCAAAGACAAGGCTCGACCCTCGGAAGACCCAACAAAGCCAAAGCGCACCTTGGGGCCCGGATAGTCAATGAGTCAAGGATCATTGAGGCCTAAGCGCGCTTCGGAATGGTGCCCCGACGTGTTATTACCAGCAAGGGCGCTTCGGGCGGCCGACACCGCCGCTAGTGGTGCTGCCAGCGGCAGATTACCGTGGTTCACGGAAACGACCATATCTCGGCCGTTCCTCCACGGAACGATGCGATTCTTGGTGCGTTGGAAACCTGGGAAGATGACCTACGTGATGCTAAGGTAATAATGCTCATCCCAGGCCTGCACGGGGCCACACACGGCTCGGCGACCTCGGGTCGCCTAGGATGTGTCATCATGTACATATAGTCTTGTATGTTGACACTTGAATAACAAGTACAGTTTACTCCCACTGTGCCACACGTGTTCCTGTGCTCCCCCAAGACGATCCTACGCTTCCGCAACGCCGGGTTGGTGTGCACCGGCCTCCCCTTTGGTCGCCGTTACCACCGGTTGGTGTCTCCACCATCCGGTTGAGGCTAGCACACCGCGCCCGGTTCACAAAAGGAGTGGCACCCTTACGTCCCTTTTCCTTTCAAATTAATGCACATGTTCCATGTGACCACCATGCTTGGCAGGCTTACATCGCCTCCCACCTCCATCAAGAGCACATGAATATTATGTCATATCAAGTACATCTCTGACTGAGTATGATGGATGGTTTGCGCCTTCTGACCGTGCAACTTTTGTGATCACTCAAATGCGCTTGAATTTTGTCACAATTCGTGTGCTCACGGGATAGTAGGCGATGTTTTTTTTCACGAATCATTGCCAAATGTTTTTTTCTTATTGAAACAGTTGATGAATGTGGTGGCAGGGTCGTGACCACATATCTGTAGAATTCCCCACACAACTTCTATATCCATCAACCACCAAAAAAGCACAACGTATCCACCACCTTCGTGTTAGCTACTGAGCTAACCACCTCCGGCAGAGAAGCCGCGAAACCAAAAAAGCTCACAAAGGTTTTTACACCTTCTTCCTTTGTAGGTATGTGTCGTGCACCCCAAACTTAATCAGGCATACACTTCACCTTCAAGAGTACTAACGCCTTAGCATTACATCTCAAGAAGAGCTCAAGTCATCAATACACAAGAGAGCATCAAGCAAGGGTTGATTGATCAGCATGCAAGACAAGTCCTTTTGTAGCTGTCTGTCCAGTCCTAGAACTCAAAAGCACATTCCTAAGAAGTAGCTTGACCCTGCCACATCACCAAGGGACTTGCGCTGTGGGCTTGACACATAAGCATCCTTGTGCCACGGTGACTGATCAGCCGTGTTGCTTCCCAGAAGCAATGGACTTTCTTTCTTGGAAGCTTCTAAAACAACCAAGATGTGCATGGAGCCAGGATCGAGCTCATGACCTCTCACTTGGCCAAATCAACAAAATGGCCAAGTTAACCACTCACCTACATGGTGTACTCACAGGTCATATCTCACATGAGACATAGTATAGTTGAGTCACCCTACAACAAATCCAGGGGTCATACCTCCACAAGGGGCAGAGCATTCCTGATCCGTCGTACAATACTGAACAAGGGGCAAACATATTCAACAAATCTCTCCCTTGCACCTTGCGTCAGTTTCCATCATCATTCTTCATCGCTTGCGTTGACCATGCCGATACCTTGCTTGCCCGCCTGGTGGAGATCCTTGTCCAATGGCTTTGTAAGCATGTCAGCCCGGTTCAGCTTGATGCCGACATACTCCAGCTCCAGTATTTGCTTGTATACCAAGTCCCGAGCCTAGTGGTAGCGGATCTCGATGTGCTTTGTGCGCCTAGACAGAACAGGGTTCTTGGACATGTCAATCCAGCTCATGTTGTCAATCTTGATGATTGTTGCCGTTGCCTGTGGTGCCTTCATCTCAGAGAGCAAGCTTCAAAGCCACTGCACCTCTTTACACACCTCAGCCAATGCAATGTACTCAGCTTCAGCTGTTGACACAGAGACACACTCCTGCTTGCGACTCGCCCAACTGACAGCACCTCCATTTAGCATACACACAAAGCCGGAGGTAGATTTTCTGTCATCGATATTCCCTCCCCAATCAGCATCAGTGTAGCACATGAGACGGAGTGATGCGGATCCAGCGATGCCTCCAAACTGGAGCCCTACGTGCCGCGTCCCCTGAAGGTAGCGCATGATGCGCTTCACGGCCTGCCAGTGAAGTGGACCGGGATTGGCCACAAACCGGCTCACCTGCCCAACAGCATGGGCTATATCTGGTCGGGTGGCGACCATGGCATACATCAGACTGCCCACTGCAGACCGATATGGGATGCCCAGCATGTCAGTTTTCTCCGCTTCGTTGGATGGGGACATGGAGGTGGAGAGTTTGCACTCCGAGCTCATGGGTGTGCTGGCAGGTTTGCAATCTGCCATGTCGTATCGTTTGAGGATGGAGTCGATGTACTTTGTCTGGTTCAGGCTGATGGTACCTGCGGCTCTGTCACGCTTGATGGCAATGCCAAGGTAGAAGTTAAGAGGACCCATGTCCTTCATCTTGAACCTACTACTCAGCTGCCCCTTGAGATCGTCCAGCAGCTGCGTTGAAGAAGAGCACAGAATCAGGTCATCAACGTACAAGGCGACCAACATAGTCCCTTTGTCGCTCTCATACACGTACATGCTAGGATCGTTGTCGCAGTGCATGAAGGAGTCCTTGGCCATGAATCTATCCATCTCTTGGTACCAAAGTCTTGGCACTTGTTTTAGCCCATAGAGCGCCTTCACCAGCTTGCACACCTTGCCCTCGGGCGCATCAACCCCCTCTGGAACCTCCATCAACACCTCCTTGTCAAGTTTGCCTTAAAGGAAGGCTGTCTTGACATCCATCTGGTGGACCTCCATGTTCTTGGCAGCAGCAATGGCGAGCATTGACCGGATGGAGGCAAACGTCACAACGGGAGCAAAGGTCTCATCGTACTCTGCGCCAGGCCGTTGAGAGAACCCCTTTGCTACCACCCGTGCCTTGTACTTGTCTATCTTACCATCCTGTTTCCTTTTTACTTTCAGCACCCACTTGGAACCCACAACATGAGCGCCGGCAGGTCTGTCCACCAGTACCCATGTCCCATTCTCCTCGATGGAGCTGAGTTCACTGCGAATTGCTTCATCCCACTCAGCTTTGTCAGGCCGCGCGAGTGCCTCTGCGACAGACGTTGGCTCCTCTTGAACCATGAACGAATAGTTGAAGCCTGTCCATTCACCCCTGTCTGCATCGTAATGCTGCCGAGGAACTTTCAGACGTGAACTGCTCCTTGGACCTGCTTGCTGTTGCTGTTGATGTAGAGGCTGGAGGTTTTTTTTGTCGTCGATGGGGGGAGAGGTATCCTCCTCATGTTCTGGAGGATCAGATACGTCGGACTCGGAGGCTGATTCCTCCGAGTCATCTTCATCAGCTTCTCTCCCTGTTGTAGTACCCAGCCCATGCCATTGTTCTGGTGCTTCGTCTCCCTCCTCAAGAAGAGTGAGCCACTCTCCATGTTTTGGAGTGTTCTCAAGTTCAAGAAGCTCTCCCTTACTCACTAAACGTTCGTGGAAATCCACGTCTTTGCTGCGGATGACCTTCTTAGCTCCTAGGTACCACATTCTATAAGCTCTGTGGGCGGTGTCATAGCCGATGAAAATACACTTTCGTGCTCTTGCATCGAGCTTTCCAGGACCCTCATCCGCCTGGACCTTGGCAAAGCCGGTGCAACCAAACACCTTGAGATGGGAGGCGTCCGGCTTCCTGCCCGACCATGCTTCTTGAGATGTCTTCAGTTGCTGTGTCTGCTTCTTCTTGCCTCTCCTTCGTAGAGCTGCTGCAGGTGTGAGGTTCACAAGATACGTAGCCGTGCGTGCTATTTCAGCCCAGAACCTAGGAGGCAGCTTGGCGTCAAAGAGCATGCACCTTGTCATGCCAAGGAGGGTTTGATTCATCCTCTCTGCTACGCCGTTGCTTTGAGATGAGTAGGGAGTAGTTTTCTGGTGTTCAATGCCCTGTGCCTTGAGCCACTCCCTGCAGGCTTCGTACTCCCCCCCATTGTCCGTCCTGAATGCCTTCACCTTCCTTCCATTCTGTCGCTCGACCATAGCGACAAAGGCTTGGAGATTCTCCTTTACCTCACTTTTCTTTTTGAGAAAGTATATCCAGACCTTGCGGCTGTTGTCGTCGATGCATGTGAGGAGATATCTGCTGCCTCCATTGGACGGTATGCAAAAGGGACCACACACGTCAGAGTGGATGAGGTCAAGGGGTGCGAGAGCACGCGTACCATTACGCTTGAAAGGTTTCTTCTTGGCCTTGCCTTGAAGGCATGGCTCACACAAGATCCCAGCTCCCTCTGCCTCATCACCTAGCTCCATCCCACACAATAGCTCCTGCTTATCCATGAGTACCAATGTGCGATGAGCCACATGCCCAAAGCGCCTGTGCCACAGGTTCTCCGACGATGTGCACTGGCTAGAATGAACAGCCTCGGTGGCTGCATTTGCGTCTGGTTTTGTTGCCGAATCTTCCGGTGCCACTGCTTCCGCTGCTCCAACATGTCCTTCGTCATCAGAGTCTGCATCGTTGCTCTCCTCATCGTCACTCCCGGCCAAAGATTCAGCCGTTGATGTTGTCTTGGTTTGCAAGACGTAGAGTCCATCAACGCGAGGGACCTGTGCAACAACCTTCTTGGCAGGGTAGGAAATGCTGATGTCCTTGGTAGGGACTATCACTGCTTCCTTCTCTGTAAAAACAACTGTCATGCCATGGTCAGTTATCTTAGAGACAGAGAGCAGGTTGGCTGTGAAGGAGGGCAAGTAGACTACCCCCTCTAGCTTGAGGTCGGAGTCCGCACCGTTGACACCCACTGTGACCAGCTTGTCACCAATCCCCTCAGCTGCCTCAACCTTGCCGTTGGCGACTCTGAAGTTTTTGTTGCATGGAGCAAGAGAGATGAAGTCTCTCTTCTCATAGGTGGTGTGCTCGTTTGTACCCGAGTCAAGGCCGTAAGCTCCTGGCCTGAGTATCGCCCTCCCTTTGTTGGAGGCACACTCGGCCATCAAGCTTGTGGGATCCTTCCCACCATGTCCCCCTCGCCATTCATCCTCGTCTCCTCCCTCCTTCTTGGGTGCCCGGCACTCCCGAGCCCNTGCCCAAAGCGCCTGTGCCACAGGTTCTCCGACGATGTGCACTGGCTAGAATGAACAGCCTCGGTGGCTGCATTTGCATCTGGTTTTGTTGCCAAATATTGTGGTGCCACTGCTTCCGCTGCTCCAACATGTCCTTCGTCATCAGAGTCTGCATCGTTGCTCTCCTCATCGTCACTCCCGGCCAAAGATTCAGCCGTTGATGTTGTCTTGGTTTGCAAGACGTAGAGTCCATCAACGCGAGGGACCTGTGCAACAACCTTCTTGGCAGGGTAGGAAATGCTGATGTCCTTGGTAGGGACTATCACTGCTTCCTTCTCTGTAAAAACAATTGATATGCCATGGTCAGTTATCTTAGAGATAGAGAGCATGTTGGCTGTGAAGGAGGGCAAGTAGACTACCCCCTCTAGCTTGAGGTCGGAGTCCGCACCGTTGACACCCACTGTGACTAGTTTGTCACCAATCCCCTTAGCTGCCGCAACCTTGCCGTTGGCGACTCTGAAGTTTTTGTTGCATGGAGCAAGAGAGATGAAGTCTCTCTTCTCATAGGTGGTGTGCTCGTTTGTACCCGAGTCAAGGCCGTAAGCTCCTGGCCTGAGTATCGCCCTCCCTTTGTTGGAGGCACACTCGGCCATCAAGCTTGTGGGATCCTTCCCACCATGTCCCCCTCACCATTCATCCTCGTCTCCTCCCTCCTTCTTGGGTGCCCGGCACTCCCGAGCCCAGTGTCCAGCCTTACCACAGTTATGGCAGTTTCCTTGACGCTTTGGACCCCTTCCACTAGTGCCGTTGTTTCCCTTGTATCCAGAGGAGGAGGTATTACGAAAGGCACCGCTGCTTCGTGAGGCAAAGGCAGCCATGTTTGCTTCACTACTGCTGCGACGCATGGCTTCATTCCGTACATACTCCGAGAC
>SZWC01001761.1:93699-120670 GCA_023375785.1 Penium margaritaceum | reverse complement strand
TCCCGACATGGTATCAGAGCACAGAAAAAGAACCTGCTCCCATCATCACTCTTGCTCCTATCAATGCGCTGGATAGCAACGGTCTAGAAAACGGGTCCCAACATGGGAGGCCGCCAACCACTCTTGGTATTACAACCAAGATAACATATCACCCTCGAATGAGGGATCCACACTTTAGGTTCGTTTGATTTGCAACCTCACGAAGTCCGCATGTTGGTCTTTAGTGTCTACCTTTGGTTGGACACTCAGTAAGGAGTCTCAAAGGCAAGAACTGTAAATGGATGCATGCAAGGTACGGCTTTGATACTTGTAGAGGTTTGCTAAAGCTTCTTCTTGTAGTGGCTCCACTGGAACCAACCTCAACCTACAGTCCTACTTGGCGTGTCCTTAGACCGCCAAGTGTCATCCTCAAGGCAGGCTGTAGTAAGCTTCCTAGAAGCTTCTTGTCCCATTTTTGGCCACAATGAAAATTGCGGCCGTCGCGGGGTTTGAACCCGCGACCTCTCGTTTGAGACTTTGGTGCCTAATCAACCAAGCCAAAAAGGTATGGTTCCTATGATGAGCCACAGAGAACATACCCATTATGGGCAGTGCATTCCTGGCCCATCTCAGAAGAGACCAAGGGGACATACTCCATAGACCAGTGCATGCCTTGTCTGTATGTGTAGCTAGCCAGCTAGGCACTGGACAAGGTGCATACTCCCAACAAATCTCTCCCTTGCACCTCTGTCCATCTGTCGCTTACTGGGCTCCATCAATGCCTTGGGACTCACCCTTCTTCTGCCACACTCCTCATGCCGAATCCACGAATGCCTGCATAGTGCAAGTCGCTCTCCAGCGGCTTGGTCATGCAGTCAGCAAGCATGCTCTTTGTTGCAAAGTGCTGCAAGTCCGCCACGTTCTTCATGACCAGGTCACATGAGTAGTGGTAACGTATGTCGATGTACTCGAGAGGACCCATTTCCTTCATCTTGAACCTTGTGCTGAGGTCAGAATTGTGCTCATCAAGCAACTCGACCGAAGACGAGCAGGTGATCAGATCGCCCACGTACAGCGCAACTAGCATCAGCCCTCTCCCATCATCGCGCACGTACATGCTCGGGTCATTTTGGCAATGCGCGAAGGAGAGGCCGGTCATGAAACCGTCCATCTCTTTGTACCACATCCTTGGGGCCTGTTTCAGCCCATAGAGCGCTTTCACCAACTTTCACACCTTGCCCTTGGGAGCTTCGACTCCTTCGGGCACCTCCAGCAGCACTTCGTTGTCAAGCTTCCTGTAAAGGAAAGCTATCCTGACGTCCATCTGGTGTATCTCCAAGTTCTTTGCGGTAGCAATGCCAAGGAGAAAACGGATGGAGGCAAAGGTTACGACGGGCACGAACGTCTCATCGTACTCGGAGCTCGAGCGTTGAGAGAACCCCTTAGCCACTACCCTTGCCTTGAACTTGTCGATGCTGCTGTCTTGCTTCTTCTTCACTCGGAGGACCCACTTGGATCCCACCACGTGGGCCTTGTCGGGTCTATCCACCAGCACCCACGTGCCGTTCTCGCCAATGGACGCGAGCTCGCTATCCACTGCCTCCTTCCACTTGGCCGCATTTGGGCCATTCATGGCTTCCGCCACTGTGGATGGCTCTCCCTGAGCCATGCACGACCAGCTAAGGCCGATCCAGTCATCCTCATACCGCAAAGGTACTTTCTTTGGTCGCAAATAACACCGGGGTAGTGGTGCTGCTTCTTGCTTTGGTGCTGGCACTTCCACGGGTGGTGGTTTGTTGTCGTCGACGTCGTCAGAAGAGTCGTCAGAATCCAAGTCGGACTCGGAAGCCTCGGACGCCTCGGTATCCGCGTCCATGTCAGATGCTGCATCATCCTCCGCAGCTACTCTCCCATTCCCATCAGCTGCTGGCAAAGCGAGCCAGTTGTAGGGTGCTTGGTCTCCAGACTCAAGCAACACTATCCAGCCTCCCGCTTTGGGAGCAAAGATCGGGTCCAGCAGCTTTCCCTTTCCAAGAGTGCGTTCGTCGAACACGACGTCGCGGCTCCTCACGAGCTTGTCTGCTGCCTGGTCCCAAAGCCGATAGGCTATGTGTGATGTATCGTACCCAACCATGATGCACTTCTTGGAGCTTGTGTCGAGCTTACCTCCACCTTCTCCCAACTGTATCTTCACCCATGTAGTTGATCCGAACACCTTTAGATGAGATGCGTTGGGTTTCTTTCCGGACCATGCTTCCTGTGGGGTCTTTAGCTGCTTGTCCGGCTCCTTTCCACGCTTCCGCAAGGCAGTCGCTGGTGTGAGGTTCAAGAGGTAGCAAGCCGTTGTTGCTGCTTTAGCCCAAAAGCAAGGTGGGAGCTTGGCGTCGAAGAGCATGCTTCGCACCATGCCGTGTAGGGTCTGGTTCATCCTTTCGGCAACGCCGTTTCTTTGGGGGTTGTAAGGGGTGGTTTGCTTGTGGCGGATGCCATGATCCTTGAGCCAAGGCTTGCATGCCTCATACTCACCCCCGTTGTCACTTCGGAGGGTCTTTTCTTTCCTGGACGTTTGCCGCTCCACCATGGTGGCAAACTCGAGGAGCTTCTCCTTGACCTCTCCCTTTGCTTTCATGAATTAGATCCACAACTTGCGGCAGTGGTCCTCAATGAAGGTCAGGAAGTACTTGCTTCCTCTGTTAGACGGTGTGCGGAAGGGTCCACACATATCACTGTGTATGAGCTCCAGGACATGCTCTGCTCGTTGACCTCCTCTCCCAAATGGCTTCTTCTTTGCCTTCGCTTGGAGGCATGGTTCACACAATGTACATCCTTTGCCATGCTTCATGGTGCACCCTTCCATTCCACGGACTACCTCTTGCTCCTGCATCTTTTGCAGCATGCTGTTGGCCACGTGGCCAAATTGTCGATGCCACAGCTCAGCATCAGTGTGTTTGGTTGATGTGGCGGCCGCAGCGGTCACCGGTGGTGCATCCTTTAGCTTCGGTGCCACTTTATTGGTGGCACATGCGAGTCCCTCATCCGACGCCTTGGTGACTTTGGTTTGAAGCACGTAGAGGCCGTCGACTCTTGGAACTTGAAGCATGAGGTCCTCTTTGGTGTACAAAATCTACATGTCCTCATTTTTTAGGGCCATCGCTTCCTTTTTGGTGAACACCACTGTCATGTTATTGTCGGTGATTTGTGACACGGAACAACAGGTTGACTGCAAAGGAGGGCATGTACACTACCTTTTGAAGGTTGACCGCCTTCTCCGCACCATTCACGTTGAACGTGATCACCTTGTCCCCTTCGCCCATGGCTTGGACGACGCCGCCGTTTGCACACTTGATGTGCATGACAGATTCGGCCATGGAGACAAATCCACCCTTCTCTTTTGATGAGTGGTGGTTGGTGCCTGAGTCAAGGGCGAATGCCCCGGGCCTAAGGATCGCTGCGCCCTTCATGGGTAGCCCCCTAGCCATCATGTTGGTGAGCTCCTTCTTCTCCTTTCCACCTTTGCTCCCACCTTCTTTCTTGGGACTACGGTAGTCCCTAGCCCAGTGCCCAGCCTTGCCACAGCTGTGACAGTTGTCGGGCTTCTTGGAACTCTTCCCGCCATCGTTGCCGTTCTCTCCACCGCCACCGCTTCCGCTGTTGCCTTGACTGGAGCAAGAGCTTGCACTTTGTCCACCAAAGCGAGAGGCATAGGCTGAGATGTTTGCCTCACTGCCACTGCGTCGCATGGACTCGTTGCAGACGTGTTCGATGACAGCCTCATGCGTCACATATGCCTCCTTCCAACTGCCAAATACAGTGATCAAGGACCCCCAGCGTTTTGGCAGCGCCATTAGAAGGATCATGGCATGCATGTTGGAGTCGAGATTCCATTCCATTTGCTGGACCTCTTGTAGCACGTTGTTGAACGACTGCAAAAATGCGGGTATCGATTCTCCTTTGCTCACCCTCATTGACATCAACCTTTTGAAGATGAAGAGTCGGTTTGCTAGGGCATTTGATTGATGCACGCGTGCGAGTTTTGCATATGCCTCGGCAGCTAACATGCATCCTGTGATGTGGGAGTATTGAGTCTCTTTGATGGACGTCACAAGAATGGCGAGAGCCATGTTGTTCTTCATCATCCATGCTGCAAGGTCAGCTGTCTGTGTCGTCACGCTTGCATCGGCTGGTGCTTTCTTAGTCCCTTTTAGGATGTTGAGGTAGCCACGCATGTTCATGACAATCTCAAACTGCCATTTCCACAAGGGAAACCCTATCCCCATGAATTTGGACATACCCGCCTCAAGGGGGGCTGTACTCGGATCCGCCATTTCTTGCGGTTGCTCATCTTCTTTGCTTTGCTTCTACTCTGCTTTGTTGAGGCCGATGAGGCTGATGAGGTTGCTGACTGCGACCGTTGTCAAAAGGTGCAGTTTATTCCGTTGCATACCCCTCCCGCCGATGATCGCCTAAGGCGATGGTGCTGTCGTGAGAGAATGGACTCGGGGTCGTACCACCTTCTACAAAGGGGTAGAGCTTAATCCCGTTGGGGCTCGAGGGTCATGTCCGACATGGACAGAGCTGTTCCTCGTCCCCTTGTCCGCCATGTACGTGCACCCTACCTGAAGAAGCCGATGAAGCGAATGGAGCAGATGGAGCCGTCCGATGATCATGTCCTTGTTGTACCTGTGGGCCCTGCAAGACCACACACTAGTCGGTCTTGGAAGCGTGCCTTAGAACCAGAAGTGTGGACCTATAACCCTTTGTCAATGCGTCGCATAGCAACGGTCTAGAAAACGGGTCCCGACATGGGAGGCCGCCAACCGCTTTTGGTATTGTAACCAAGATAACATATCACCCTCGAATGAGGGATCCACACAGGTTCGTTTGGTTTGCAACCTCACGAAGTCCGCATGTTGGTCTTTAGTGTCTACCTTTGGTTGGACACTCTGTGAGGAGTCTCAAAGGCAAGAATTGTAAATGGATGCATGCCAGGTACATGCTTTTATACTTGCAGAGGTTTGCTAAAGCCTATGCTTGTAGTGGCTCCACTGGAGCCAACCTCAACCTACATTCCTACTTGGCGCGTCCTTAGACCGCCAAGTGTCATCCTCAAGGCAGGCTGTAGTAAGCTTCCTAGAAGCTTCCTGTCCCAGTTTTGGCCACAAAGAAAATTGCCGCCGTTGCGGGGTTTGAACCTGCAACCTCTCGTTTGAGACTCGAGTGCCTAATCAACCAAGCCCAAAAAGTATGGTTCCTATGATGAGCCACAGGGGGCATACCCATTATGGGCAGTGCATTCCTGGCCCATGTCAAAACAGACCAAGGGGACATACACCATAGAGCAGTGCATGCCTTGTCTGTATGTGTAGCTAGCCGGCTAGGTTGTGGACAAGGTGCATACTGTTTCAATAGCTCTCACTACTGACGCTGGAAACTCCAACTCAAAGTCTACTTCTACAGGGACTCCAACCTCAGTCTTGCTACAGCATCTCCAGCACCAAAGGCATCAGCAAGAAATCCATCATCATTCCTAGTATCCTCGCTAGTAGTGTCAAGGAGAACGTATATGGGTGCGACTCCGTGACACTACAAATGGCGCTGATGGCAGCAGCACCACCAAACTCACATCAATATCCTGCTCACCCTTTGTAGCAGCTCAACAATCGGCAACACATAACCATCTCCATCTCGTCTAGTCAATCTCAGCAGCAGCGGTAACATCAGACTCAATGGTGGCTTCTTCCGCTACATCCATGACAAGATCTCCCAGAAGATCTTCATCAGCCATCCTCAAGCAGTGCAACAGTCAGGCCAATCATCTTTGTTGCAGCACGACATCTTCTCCATCAAAGTAGTCAACAAGAAACTCTCTTATTTCCTTTAGACCACAGCTGACAGAAAGACCTCAAAGCATGCCTTTGCAGTCTGCATCTGATTCGACACCAAACTGTTCCATCCCTATCAGCAACAGTGCCATTAGAAACACGCTCAACATTACCTTTCATCGGCAAACACTCTCAGCAACCACGGCACCACAACTCCAGTTGCAGCTAAAGCAGTAGAACCAGGCATCATCCAAGCCTCTGATAGAAGCAACAATCCAAGAAAGCAACGGAGTGACTCCCAATGATGCTTCTTCTTATCATCAGCTGAAAACAATGTTCCCTTATCTTCTTGGCTGCCTCACAGTAGCAGCATGGCATCATATCAGGAAACATAAGCGTCATCGCCACTCCATTGCCGAAACTCCCGCTGCTACCCTTACTACTGACTCATTCCCTCCTTCATCTTCATCTGCACCCTCATTCTACTTTGTCGCCATCCTTGCTACACTTCTACACTCCCAATTGACTGAAGCAGTATGAGACCCTGAGTCTCCACCTATCAAAACCATATCACCATCACGCCACTCACCCTATCATCTCCTCCCATTCTCGCCTCTTCCAGAATTGAAATTCACAGTCTACACAATCACCAACAGCCATCCACCTACAGCTTCCAGCAACAATTCTCTATCTCCTCTGTCACATCAAGCCGCTAGAGCTCCCCTCTCTGGCAAAACATTCTCTGTGGACTTTCCATACTGACAAAACAGTCCCGTCAGCTACAGCAAGCATCCACTCCTATCATCCTCCTCCTGCCACATGCTTCATGCCGCCTCAACTCTCTCTCCATTCAAAGCAACCGCAGCATCATCTACAAAGGTTTCCCCAGACCCTCCCCCATCAACCAACGTCAACAGCCAACCATCTTCTCACGTATTAAAAAGCAACTCACGAAGACAAAGCCGCTAGATCCTGGTACAGTAAATGATGACACCGACCCTTCCAGTAGAATTGTTGGGACATCAGCCACCCTTCATTGAGATCCTCACCTCTCAGATGACTTTTCATTTCCTCAATCCACAAGAATTGCCCACACATCATCCACAGCCAGCATTCCCGGCCCATTCATATCTTCTGCTTAGACCCACTATTCACTCAGGAATAACTCAACACCTTCATAACCAAGTGCTACGAGATCACCATGAAGAAATGACTCACAACACTCTAAAACTCCACTACTTAGGGCACGTTTGGCCTCGGCCATCTGGCCGCGGCCAAAGTGGATTCGGACTCCAACGTTTGAGTGTAGCTGCGCTTGGATTCCGACTTTGAGCGGGGTCAGATCCCATTTGATTTTCCGCTAACAGCATTGAATGTTGCAGTAATATTTCTTCCGGACGTCCCAATACAAAATGAGTCATGATCAGATGTAGCGACGGTGGATCCCTTCCGCGGACAAACAACTGAGGCCAAACATACCCTTACTCGCCCATCACTCTGGATTCAACAGCTCCGCCAAGTGAAGCACCTTCATGGACAACAACAACAACAACCCCACAATTCTCATCTGACTGCCAGTCACTTCCCTCAATGCTCCCGCCTTGTGATACTATGGGGGGATGTTGGAAGTATTCTCTAATTTCTGGTATGCCAAGAAAACACCGAGATACCCATCTTGTGTCCTCGGCTGAAGACACTTGCCAAGATCACAAATTCCTACAGTCAAGACCAAGAAGGATCATTGCAAGCCCTGGTCGGACCAACTGCAACAGATTCTTTTCTCAAAGCAAGGACAAAGGACAGTCTGAAACAAGGGGGACGGAGAGCAAAGGTGTTTTTCAAAGCCTTGAAGCAGCACGCATTGCACGGAGCTGGGAAGCAGAAACAATCTCGTTAGGATGACAGGTGGAGGTACTTAGCCCACCATGTGACTGGTGGCATGCCAGTATTACCCTCGTGGTTCATTGTAGTGGCCCTACAACGACAACACCACAACAAGCCAGATTTTTGTGGCATCGTGGCATTTTAGGGCTCATACACAAACCGGGAGTTGAAAGACCGGGTGTTCTGGGTGCCCTATGAGTGACCACTATAGAAATGGGAATTCTTTCATATGTCGGAAAATAATGTTCAGCCTTCACACCTCACCTTCAAGAGCCTACTTTGAGGGATAAAAACACATCATATGCTGCAGCACAGTAAGGCATGACAATTGGTATGGGAGCCACTGGTTGGGATGGTGAATACATCATCAATGAAATCCGTTCTCTTTTACGTAACAAAACGTGCACAATAGACCCAAGAAACGGGTTTTTCGGTACAAGGACAAGAAAGATACCGCCAGAAAAGAGGAGACATACTGGTTTGACCCCGAGCACTGCAGAACAACTTTCTCGCCCACTGCAGCCAAGGTGCCCCTGGATGGACACTTAGCCAATAAGGCAAGGTTCATTGGGATCCATGGGCCCTTCAGGATGGCGGCTGGAGCTGCATTCCCAAGCAAGGGCGCTTCGGGCGGCCTTGACCCCCGCTGATAGTGCTACCAGCGGCAGTCACACGTGGAAAACTCAAACGGCTATAACTCTGCCGTTTCTGTAGGGATTGAGACATTCTTTGGTGTGTTGGAAAGCTCAACACGCTTAATACATGATGCATGCGTTATTTTTGTGACTGCACCACATACGAAATCTTAACCGTGGATGATTTTGTGGTTGCTCATTGGGCAAGTTGTGCAAAACGTTTTATCTTGCGAATCTCTAATTAGCAGTCAGAGTGGTTCGTGAAGCAATTGATCAACACTAACCCGCGAATGGTTTTTCTTCCAAGCACTCCTCATTTGGTCTGTAAACGCATGTTCCAAACAATGGTTTTGCTGATGAAACTACAAGAAATGCCTCCATCCTATAGTACAGATACCGTTCTATGACTTTCACAACCCCTCAGTTGCACTCGTAGCAGTATTGCTTGTTGGTCTTCCTCGTACCCGTCGTCAAACTTTGCAATCTCAGGAACCCTTGTGTGCGGCAATGTGTGCTTCTCAAATGCGACCAGCTAACGTAGATTTTTCTGACCGGATAGGAGCCTCCTTGTCTACTTCTGCCCTTTGCTGTTTTGCAACTACTCACTATTTTCATACGACTTTTCCCCCTTCCTCGCTTCCTAATGCCGCTTTTGCCAACCACGCAGGGTATAATCCTGCTTTCTGCAAGTTTAGCAGAGCCATTCATCGCGCTGGCTGACAGCGTCAATTCTCATTAAAGACAAGGTTTTTGTTGACTGGGCACTTCCTCTGCTACAATAAGGATTGTCACACTGGGGTTGCCAACTGTTAGATTCATGTCTGCATGCATTGAAGTCGGTAATTTTGATGTGTTTGGCTGCTGCAATCATTCATGGATGGTCATCTTGGATGCCAAAAACATCCATTGCCTGCTGAATATCTCGCTTCAGGCCGTTGCTGTAGTAGGAACACAGTTTGCCATGAGCGAGGTCAGTGCTGGTAATGATTTTGCATAAACTTAAAGTGTATTCTGCAATGTCAAGAGCGTCATTGTTTGTGTGCTGCTGATTTTCCATTGCCGGAGTACTCACTGGGGACTGCTACTCATCACCGGTTGCGCTTGCTCTGTTCACCATTGTTGTCAACAAGTCTACGATCTTATCAGGGTGGAGATGTGATGAGGACTTGTGGGAGGTTTTCGCCGGGTTCTTAATGCCTTGGTTGCCCCTCCAGTGCCGCTGTGCTCCAATACCAAGTGTTACGCCAAGCGGAATGTAGGTGGTTGACAAGGATGACGTGCGGGACAAAAGACAATTAGGGTGTTTAGGACAAATGGATACTTTGTATTAAGCAGTCAGTGTATTTTAATGACAAGTGTCAAGTGCGTTGAGCACATACATACAATGTCGAGAATGAGGATGAGGCATACGTTAGGTCTTTTGTCCTCGAGCCGAGTGACCCGTGCTAGGTCATGTCCTGAGTGGAGGGTTTGAGAAGCTCCTCCAAGAAGTCGAGGAGCTGTGGGGAGCTTCAAGGAGCGTTGAGAATATCCCGATGATTTTTTGTACAAGTTGAAACTCGTGGAGAAGTTGGCTGAACGATATCAAAGCACTGATATGGTTCACAACAATTAAGTTGAATTTTCAAGAAAGGGGTCAAAGTTCTCCGAAACTTCTGGAACGCTACACAGGAGGCCGGGGCAGTTGGCCAAAATGCCCTTGGCTGAACGGCGTGAAACATTTTAGAGTCGCTGCGCGGTGGGCCATGAATGTAACAACATGAATGCCCATTCGTGGGTTTTAGGGACTCGTTTATGTCAGTGGCCTAACCGTGCCTATGTGAATCATCGACAGGTGTGCTGAACTAACACAATGGTTGCATTCGATTAGCATTGCTGTCGGCTTGATCAGTCGATTAGAATATGTGAGAGATAATTCAAACAATAGCAGGTCCTTGCATATATGCTGCTTGGGACTAGGCATAAACTAGACATAGTAATCCGAAGGGGACATTTTTTAGGTAGCTTGTCAGAACAGGCACGTACAATTAACGTGATATGAACCGTCACTTTGCATCTAGGCAGGTTGTGAAACACGAAGTTTGGATTTTTTCCCCTTATCTATATCAATACTTGAATATCTATCTACATCCATATCTCTGACTTCAATTCTGAGTTTTTCTATATCAATATCTCTATTTTTCCAGACCAGAAACTGTGGCGGAGAGGGGGAGTGGGGGGGTTTACACAGAGCAGAACGCATGTGGTTTGTATGGATGAGGTGCTGGAGAAAAGGCTTTTTGGGTCTTTGAGACAAATTCATAATTTGTATTAAGAAGAAAGTGTACTTTGATGACAAGTGTCGGGTGTGTTGAGCACATATGGACAATGCCAATTATGAGAATGAGGCCAAGTTGGGTCATCAGCATTCAAGCCAAATGACGTGCAAGGTCGCACAGTGAGTGACAGATTGGAGAAGCTCCGCTGACAAGTTGGGGGCTTCAAGAATGTTGGAATGCTTCTTTACAAAAGTTGAGCCTCATGAAGAAGTCCACATAATGATATTGAAACATTGATATGATTTGTGACACTTCAGTCCACAATTCTGGAAGGTGGTCAAAGTTGTCAGAAAACTGTGAAATGGAACACTGGACCTCGGGGCAATTGGCTGAAATGTCTTCAGCCAAACGGCCCTCGACTCCTGAAGTTGCCGCTGTTGTTTTTTTCATGCCCCATGGCCACTGCTATGGCTTGATGGACAGGTTGGGCATGTGCTGCTCCCTTAGAGTAAGTCCCCCAAACCTTGCTCGTGGTCCAAGTCCAAGCGAGACACCAGAAGTGTAGCGCAACGGATAGCATGTTGGACTTAGGAACAAGAGGTCCTGCGATCAAGCCTTGATGTGCGCAGGAACGTTTTTGACCTTCTTGCACAGGGGAAGCTTCTTAGACATTTCTCCATGCATGAGGATAGTACGCCACTTGGCAGTCAGTGGATGCGCCAATTGGCGGACTGGTGAGGTGGTGTGGAGTGACCACCCCAAAAGTGCCACTACCCACACACCTTAGAAGCCATGCCTAGGACTGTATGTACCAGGCTCATTCCTCATTCTAATTACACAATCTGGCCTTAGATGCTCCTCACAGAGATGTCCAAATAAGGAACAGAATGAAGAAGACACTGGTTGGTCTAAGCCCCAGGAGTTAGTCTTTGACTAGCACCTCACGCGAAAGTGACCAAGTGTTAAGTGGACACAGTTGCTAGCAAGTGATTGCCTAGGAACTGCTCAGTGTGGAACCGTGATCCCGAGGGTGATATCTTCTCCTAGCTGAAATTCTAGGAGCGGATGGCAGGTGCTATTGTGTCGGCCCTGTTTTCTAGTCCATTAGCCTCAGGCCGGTTGACAGCCGCATGGTGGGCCATGAAAGTAATGACATAAATACCCACACCTGACTTTGACTCGTGTAAATCACAAAAGTAGCATTCCCTCGCTTTAGCTGCAACGTCCTAGCATGCTAAGAGACGTAGGCTGGTGATGGCAAAAGAAGCCATTGATCAGATGATTGAAATCCCAGATATTGTCATAGTGCTTCCAGCTGCTGTGTGCAACATTGCAGCCATGCCGATCGACTAGATACTCGGTCATGTTTCCACAACATTGATGTCCAAGGATGTATTCAATCACGTACCCTGTATCACCTTCCACTTGTACAGGAGGTGGAGGTGCAACGTCTCGGCCGGGATAGTCCTAACCGTGACCCCGATAGTGCTTGATCTTGTTAATGTGAAAGACAGGGTGAATCATCATGCTGTGAGGGACAAAAAGTTGAGTGATGACTGAAGTTTGTATTTTCTTGATCTCCAACGGTCCCAACCAACAGGGTGTGAGCTTTGCAAAGTCCTATACTCGGAGCTTGATATTTGCTGAGCTCAGGAGGACGTGAAAACTAGCACTGAATACATCATTGATGCAATGTTGGTCAACTGTCCGTTTCATAAATGCTTATGTCTGTAGGAGGAGACGGATCTGCCATGTTTCCTCCCATGTGCTTGTGAAGTTGTGGGAGTGAATGTCAACCGTGGGAATGTTATGCTGATTCTGCAAACCTGCCAATGTGGTGGGATGTTTTCCATATACCACCTTGAAAGGGATTTTACCTATTGCAGTGGGAGTGGCGGAGTTGTACGCGAGTTTGGCGGTCGGCATTTTCACTGCCCAATCAGTGCCATGTGGCTCATATAAAGTTTGCAGAGGTTGTTTGAGCATTTGGATGGTTTTCTTGGGTTACCCATCGGTCCAAGGATGGAAGATTGCCGATAAGTGGATCCGACTGCCGTAGTGTGTCAAAAAACCTCACCAAAAATGGCTTGTGAAACGGCCTTCTCTGTCACTGGTGATGGTACGTGGCACTCCGTGCAGCCGCACAATCTGATATAGAAACAGCCGTGTTGTTCTGTCTACAATGACGGTGGTCATTGGCGGGATGAAGTGTAACATCCTAGAAAATATTTCTACCATGACGAGGATGGCGTCATACCCCTCCGGAGTGGTGGGTAGTCCCGTCACGAAGTCAATGCTGATGTCGGCCCATGGTTCCGTTGGAACAGGTAGGGGTTGGAGTAGACCGAGTGGCAATATGCTACGTGATTCCTGGTCTGTGACAGGTGTTGAACTATTTGCAAAAGGCCATCACATGGTTCAGCATTTTTTCCCACGAGTTGTGTTTTTCCAGCTTCTTAAGCGTCTTGTTCTCACAAAAGTGCCCACCTAGACTGGTGTCGTGGGACTCCTCAAATAGCATTTTTCATAACTCCTTGTTTGGAGGAATGACAACTTGGCAAGTGAATCGCCGTTGGTAGTAGGGGTTATCAAACCAAAACTTGGTTTTTTCATACCCGCCAAACTCCTTGTAACCCTTTGCAAACAACCTTGCAAGGAAGAGATCTCACTCAATCAGCAACGCATTGATCTCAGCCATTATATCTGATTCTCAACTAAGAGAATCTGGCGGATTTGTTTTTTCTGGGCCGGTAGCCAATGTCGTAATCAAAGTTGGACTCAAGGAACTCCATCCATCAAGTTTTTTACAGCTTAAATTTGGCTGGGTATTTAGATAATTCAGGGCGTGATGATCGGTAAGGATGATGCATCGCTGGCATTCAAAGTAGCACTGCCATGTCTTGAATGCATGTACGACTGCAAGCATTTGTTTTCCATGCACCACATATTTGCGGTCCGCCCCACATAGTTTTCTTGACATGTATACAACTGGTTGTCCTCCACCGTCATTGTCTTCCAGGAGAATGGCTATCATAGCTTCATTGGCTGCATCGGTGGTCATGATGTAGTCTACCGCTGGATCGGTCGATCATAAGGCTGGCGCCAAGGTCAGAGCATTTCTCAAAGAGTTAAATGCTTCTCCTTTGTTGTCCCCCCAATTCTACTCAATCGTTTTTTGGGTAAGATCGGAGAAAGGCACTAACATCTGGGCATATTCCTTGACGAATCAACAGTAGTAGTTGTAGAAGCCCAGAAACATCAAGAAATCCTGAACATTTGTGGGTATCAGCCAACCAGCGACCGCCTCTACATTTTCTGGGTCCATGGTGATTTGTCTGTTACCAATAATGTAGCCCAAAAACTCAATCGAACGGTGACTGAAGTCACACTTTGAGACTTTTCAAAAAAACTTTTGTTCATTGTAAAACCTTGAGATCTTTTCAGGGTTATCTATTGTGCTCCTCTGTGGTACTGCTGTAAATCAACCTGTCCTCAAGATACACGACAACAAATTTTTCAAGGTACGGGCAAAATGTATTGTTCATTACCACCACAAATGTTACAGGGGTGTTCATGAGTCCAAACGGCATGACTATGAATGCAAAGTGCCTGCATTTATTGTGGAAGGATATCTTCTCCACTTGCTTATCAGATACGTGGATTTAATTGTAGCCGCTGCGAAGGTCAAGTTTGCTGAACATTTTGGCCGTATGGAGTTCGTTGAAAATTTCAGCTGCTTGCAAAAGGGGATAGCGGCTCTTGATGATGATGTCATTCCATGATAGGTGGTTCACGCACATGCATGTCTCTCCTGTTTTTCTTTGTACAAAAATTAGTTGTGCAATGTTGGGTGACGGGGAGAATCGGATGAACACCTGCTTGAGCATCTCACCAAGCTGCTTCTTGAACACAGTCAGCTCGTGATTGCTCATCCAAAAGGTTCCCTTCACCTTTGCTCTACTACCTGGATTCAGGTCTATCAAATGGTCAGTGTTTTGTAACGGTGGCAATTCTCAGGGTTTCCTGTCAGGAAAACCCCCTTTGAGCTCATTGATAGGTCCCGCAAACTCTTTCAGAACTATTGCAACATGTTTAGGAATTGATGCCATTGGTGTTGCTTCCACAGCTGTGATTAATCCTGCTTCCCCTGCTTCCACGTGGAATGGCCATGTTTGAACTCCAATTTTCAAGTATTGCTTGGCCACGTCCAGAGATATCACTTGGCATACTGTGGCTATCTCTACTTCCTCTACTATTTCCACCTTTGTTTCTTCCCATAAACTTCGTTGCGTCATGGGTCAGTTGTACAGAGGGAGGTGTCCCTTTCCGCCATTGATGGTTACATACAGTGATCCACTACTCCAATCAATCTAAGGTCGATGTTGTAGTAGAAACACAGATGTTGGGGACAAGGTCACTGTTGGTGATGATTTTGTGGCAACTTCCAGTGTATTCTGCCACGCTAGACTGCTGGTCTAGACGTTGAGAGTCTGTACTGTGTGTCCAACGTTTTGTTCAACATACCAAAGTGAAGGAGGCTAGCACATGCAAAGTTGTTTCACGTTTCCCATGGTGTGAGAGTCGTACCACGTTGGATTGACCTGCTTGAGATGACGTACACATTTGTTCAATGATGTGAGAGCGTTCAGGAGAGCTGTTGGTGTTTTTTTGCTAGTATCCTACTGTTGTTACATGGTTTTTAGATGGGAAAACCAACTTAAATCCATGCAACGCAAAAGCGAGGCTGCAATGTCAAATTTTGTTCTTTCGTTTTTGACCACAGTAGGGGTGAAGGACACCTCAAGACGCGTCAACCACATTGTGACCAATGGTCCCTTGGAGTTTGCGGGATGGAAAGGTTTAGGGAGAGTGGGTCAAATCTGGGATTCCCTCAAGAGTTGTAGGTTTCTCTCGCTTACTACTACTCACCCACGAGGAACTCAAAGCTCCTCCATTGTTGTGTTTAGTTGTTGGAGCAGATGGTTGTTGAGGCTCTCGAGTCCCGACAGTTTTGGGTGTAGGTATTCGTTGATTTGCGCTTGTCTGTTGGTGCCTCCCATCGTGCCACGTGTCCTCCTAAGAGGCTCCGGTGTACACAAAGGGTTTCCTGAGCCTGAGGGGTCCATCACCGAACTGGCCGTTGGGTTTTTTTTGTGTGCTGTACCACTCACTGACAATTCTCTTGCCACCGTCTGCTTCACTCGGAGAGCGTTTTTGTTTGCGTACAGATGATCTCCAATAGCCAGAGTACTCACAGGGGACTGCTCCATGTCACCGGTTGAACTTGCTCCGTTCACTGTTATCCCAATCTCTGCAAAATTCTGAATGGTGGAGATGCACTGCGGACATGCTAGAGGTTGTCTCTAGGAACTTATTGCATCATGTGTACATCTAGCACCGCTGTGCTCCAATACCAAGTGTTACGTCTAGCCGAATGCAGATGGGCCACAGGGATGAGGTGTGGGACAAAAGACAATTTTGGGTGTTTTGGGCAAATGGATGCTTTGCATCAAATAGTAAGTGTACTCCGATGAGAAGTGTCAAGTGCATGGAGCACATATGTATAGTGCAAGGAATGAGAATGAGGCATAAGTGAGGTCTTCAGTGCTCGAGCCGAGTGACGTTTCCAAGGTCACGCCATGAGTGGTGGGTCTGAGAAGCTTTACCAAGAAGTCGGGGGGCCTCAATAACATTGTGATGCTTCTATATGAAAGTCAAGACTCATTGAGAAGTCTAATGAATGATATCAAAACATGGATGTGGTTTGCGACACTTATGTCAACCCTTCTTGGAAGGGGTCGAAGTTGTCAAAAACTTCTGGAACGCAAGACCAGAGATCGGGGCAGTTGGTTATGAAGCCCTGAGCTAAACGGCGGAAAAATCCTGATTTCGCCACGTGGTGGGCCAACAATGCAAGAAAAAAACACCCACTCATAGGTTTTAAGGAATCCTGTATGTCAGGGAAACAACCGAGCCTAAGTGAATTATCAAGGGGTGTGCAAAAAAAACACAATGCTTGCACCCGACTGGCATCGCTGTCTGCTTGATCATTTGATTAGTCAATGTGTGAGAAGAGTCCAATGATAGCAGGACCTTGTACATCTGCGGCTTGGAACTAGGCATGAACTGGACATGTTGGTCCAAGATGAAATTTTCTAGATATTCTGTCAATAAAGGCACCTACCATCATTATAATTTGAACCCGTCACTTAGCGTCTAGGCAAGTTGTGAAACATGAAGTTTGGATTTATTTTCCTATGTCTACATCAATACTTGGATATCTATCTAAATACATATATCTGACTTCAATTGCAAATGTTTCCATATCAATTTCTCCAATTTTTTGGACTAGAAAATGGGGCGGAGGGGTGAGGGGGTGTTACGCCGAGCGGAATGCAGGTGGTTCATAGGGACGAGGTGGGGTCAAAAGATTATGTGTCTGTTTGGAACAAATGGATAATTTGTATCGAGCAGCAAGTTTACTTTGATGACAAGTGTTGAGTGTGGCAAGCACACATATGCATTGCCAAGAATGAGAATGAGGCATAAGTCAGGTCATCAACATTCAAGCTGAGGGACAAATGCGAGGTTGTGCTGTGATTGGAAGATTCAAGAAGCTCTGTCGCCAAGTTGGGAGGGGGGGGGGGGGTTCCAAAAAATCATAACCCTTCTTTATAAAGTTTCAGCGTCATCAAGAACTTGACCAAATGGTATCAAAACATTGATACGGTTTGCGGCACTTCTGTCCACCATTCTGGAAGGTGTTCCAAGTTGTCAGAAACTTCTGGAACAAAACACCAGAGGTTGGGGAAGTTGGCTAAAATGTCATCGGCTGAACGACCCCAAAATCCTGAAGACCCTGTGTGGTGGGCCATGAAAGTAAAGACATAAATGTCCACGTACAAGTTTTGGGGAATTGTGTACGGCAGGAAGGTAACACTTCCCCCCTCCCTTGTACCTGCAATGTTTGGCGCACTAGGATACGTAGGCCGGTGATGGCAAAAGTAGCCGTCAATCAGTTCATCAATGTCCCGGAGGTTGTCATAGAGATCCCAGCTATTGTGCACAACGTCGTAGCCATGCCACTCGACCGTATTATTGGCCTTTTTCCCAAGGCGTACATGCGTGAAGATATCTTCAATCATGCACTCCGTATCTCCATCCACTTGTACAGGAGGTGGAGCTCCGACATCTGATTGAGATCGACACTATCAAAGGGGCTGGAGGGGAGCGAGCATCGAAGAGCAGATGGAATGCAGGGATGGAGGAGTTCTCCTCAGAAAAACATAACCTTGTCAGCAGTGTCAATCAAATTGACAATGCTTACCAGTATGATGTCATGCTTAGAAGTTTTCTGACAGATAATTGGCAGTTCCCGGGGCCCTAAGAGTAGTCCCAAACCAAAAAAAATAAATGTATAAGTCAATGTCCACAGCCAATAGGGGACGACGGGCTGCCGTGATTGACCAGACCGGGATCGATGGATCCGCTATTCAGATGGAGTGGATAAATCATATCCCAGCCCCCTGTATTGAGGAAAACAATGATGTATACACTTGATTTCTCTTCCTGTTGAGGCTTGTTGAAACCAAGACACTCTTTTTGCAACTCTAATTTCCAAAAAGAAAGAAATGGATATGAGATGATGTCAACAGCAACACTATTTGAGCCTTTGGAGGGTACTGCTTTGATGATGCCAACAACCCGCGGTGCAATTCGCGGGTTTTTGGCTTTCTCTCACCGTCCATGTGGATATCTACTGATATGCTCCAGTTGTCCCAGTGTTGACTTGTCAGAATGGAGGCCTACCAGAGGGTTAAAGGATAGGATCTACGTCCCCTAGCCTCTTGGTAAGGGAAAAATTTGATGGAGAAAATGTTGTACCTATGTCATGAAACTCTAGAGGTAGCACCATCTTTCCATGTACTGCTCAATAACAAGGTGTGTTTGCTTTTCCACACATCACTGTTGTGTCACAGCCTGATCTCATGCTTCAGGACTGCATCTTGTTTGTTTCACAAGCAGACACGATCCAGTTTTTGAGAATTGATATCAAAATCCAACCAGCCATCCGAGATTTATTCCTCTGCCATCCCACTCTTGGTTGAAATTCTTCAGTGACCAAATGTATCCGGCTCCTATTGTTTTCAGAACCCCCAGAATGCAGCCCGGGGGGGGGGGGGGGGGGGGGGGGGGGTAAAGGTGGGCCTTGGTGGGAGGCAAAAATCAGTGTGGGGGAGTTCATCAGTAGAATTAAAATCACGGGCCGCTGCCCTTTGTGCGACTTCTGCTACTGTCCTCCTACCGCTGCTGTTGCACCTGCCACTGCCGTTGCTCCTGCTTCTGCTACTGCTGCTGCCCCTGATGCTGCTTCTGCACCTTTTGCTGTTGTTGTTGCTGCTGCTGCTGCTGCTCCTGTGCCTGCTACTTCTGCTGCTGATGCTGATGCTGTTGGTGCTACTGTCCCTGGTGCTGCTGATATGAATGCTTCTGCTGGTTCTGCAGCTGTGCCTGCTGCATCTGTTGCTGCCGTTGCCGCTGCTGCAGATGCTGCGTTTGCTGCTCCTGATGATACCGACTGGGTATCATGTAATGGAAAGTGTGAAGTTGGGACCGGGATGGTGAGGGTTGCAGTGTGTAATCCACGACCTTTAGATTTGTTTGGTTTTTTTTTTTTTTCTTGAGGTGAGTGTCGCAGACTGGGAGGCCCAAGTTCGACTCCCCTCCAAATGGAAAGAAGAGGAAACAGCAAAAACAAAATGGCGCGGCATCCGGCAGGGCGATCCTATTGGTCCGAATATCTTCAATCTGGCATTGCTTTCCGTCTTGGAGTCCGGCTCGCATGCCTTGCGCCTCACTTCCGGGCCAGGAGGCTACTACAAGTGTGCCTTCCAGGATGACAGCACAATTACCGCAGCCCCTGCTCCACTGGGGCTGTGCTAGGAGGCGGTCGTAGCGGCAGCTGCTCGCCAGGGGCTTCGTGTCTAGCAGCAAAAGTGCCTCCTCTGGCGGCGCACTCAGGACGCCATTCCCCCTTCTCTCATTGGCATCTGCGTGTTGTTGGAGGGGGTCGTCCTCCTCAGCTGTCCGATCGGTACCCCTGCATTTGATGTCAGCTGGCAGCAGGGGTGGCTCCGGGAGCAGACCCGAGGCTCGGCAGAGTTGTTGCTTTTGCCGGATGCGTGGGAGGTTGCACTGTGATTGGCGGATTCAAGAAGCTCAGTCNATATCAACGTCCAAGCTGTGGGGACTTGTGTACGGCAAGATGGTAATGCTTCCCCCTTCCCTTGTAGCTGTGACATCCCGGCGCGAAGGATACGCAGGCTGGTGTCGGCAAAAGTAGCCGTCAATCAGTTCATCAACGTCCCAAAGGTTGTCTTAGGTCTCTCGGCCATTGTGCATAATGTGGTAGCCATGCCACTCGACCATGTACTTGGCCTTTTTTTCCAAAGCGTGCATGCGTGAGGATATCTTCAATCACGCACTCCGTATCTTCATCCACTTGTACAGGAGGTGGAGCTCTGAAATCTTGGCTAGGGAAGACCTGACCGAGGTCCCGATAGTGCCTGAGCTTGCATATGTGCATCATCGGGTGGATTGCCATGATATCCGGAAGATAAAGCCAAGCAAGGACTGAGGTTTGCATTTGGTCGATCTGAACCGGTCCAAACCAGCAGGGTCTGAGCTTCGCAAAGTCATGTCTTTGGAGTTTGATACTCGCCCAGCTGAGGAGGAAGCGATGGCCAGCATTGAATACATCATCCCTGCGATGTCAGTCGACTTTCAGATTCATTACTGCTTGTGTATTTGTGAGGCTATGCCGTGTTTCCTCCCACATGCTTGCCAATACGTGGCAATACATTTCAACTGGAGGAATATTAATCTGACTTTGCGAACCTGGCGGTGTGGAAGGAATTTTGTCCTTCACCACCTCAAAGTGGAACTCACCCATTGTGGTGGAAGTGACGGATTTGTCTGCAAGTTTGGCTATCGGTATTTTTTCTGTCCACTCAGTACCGTGTGGCTCGAAAAGAGTTCAACAAAGTTGTTAGAGCTCTTGGTTGCTTTAATGGGTTTGTTTGTCTGTCCGAAGATGGAACGTTGTCTATACCTGGATCTGAATGCCAAAGATTTTCATCAATTCTTGAAAAAACTAGCTTGTTAAGCCGCCGTCTGTTTTGCTGGTGATGGCACTTGGAACTCTGTGCAGCTGTATTATCTGATTTGGAAACAGCTATGTTGTTCGGATTGAAGAGATCTTGGTCATTGTCAGGATTAAACTTGAAATTTTAGAAAACATTTTAGCCACAACAAGGATGGCGTCATACCCCTCGGGAGTGGCGGGAAGTACTGCCACGAATTCCATACACATGCGGACCCACAGTTCCATGTGAATAGGTAGAGGTTGGAATAGAACAGGTGGCCACTTGTGACAAGATTTTTTGCCCCTGAAAAGCATCCCACAATTTATAGAAGGCCGCCACGTTGTTCTGCATTTTGTCCCACAAGTAGTACTGTGCAAGCTTCTTGAGCATCTTGTCCTCATCAAAGAGCCCACCTAGACTGGTGTCGCGGCACTCCTCCAATAGTATTCATTGGAACTCTTTTTTTTGGAGGAATGACAACCTGGCAAGTGAATCTCCGTTGCCAGTAGGGGTTGTCTAACCAAAACTTGGTTTTTTCTTCTGGTGAACTCCTCAAAACCCTTCGCAACCAAATTGGCAAGGCGCGGGTCTTGTTTGACGAGCAATGCAATGTTCTTCAGCATTCGTCGTGGACTAAGAGAATCTGCCTGGTTTGTTTCCCTGGGCCAGTACTCAATGGTGTAGTAGAAGTTGGACTCGAGGAACTCCATCCATCAATTTTGTCGATGGCATAGATTTGGCTGGATCTTGAGATAATTCAGGTTGCGGTGGTCACTGTGGATGATGCATTGCCAGAATTTGAAGTAGCACATAAACTTCTTGAATGCCTTTACGACTGCAAGCATTTATTTTTTGTGCCCGCGTAGTTGAGAATCAGCCCGCATAGTTCTCCTGATGTGTGCGCGACTGCTTGTTCTCCGCCCTTGTTGTCTTGGAGGAAAATGGCTCCTATATCTCAATTGGACACATTGGTAACCATAATGTGATTCATCATTGGATTGGCCAATCGTAAGGCTGGCACCGAGGCCAGAGTGTTTCTTGAACAGTTAAACTCTTATTGTTTGATGCACCCCCAATTCCACCCAGTGGTTCTTTGGGTGAGATTGGAGAGATGTGCTAACACTGGGCGTAGTCTTTTGGAAATTGACGGCTTTAGTTGTTGAATCCCAAAATTACCTGGATGTCCCGAACATTTTTGGGCTTCGGCCAATTAGTGATGGCCTCCACCTTCTTCATGGCTATGGTGATCCTTCCGCCGCCGATGATGTGGCCCAAAAATCGATTGAAAGGCAACCAAAGGCACACTTTGAGAGTGTTGCAAAACATTTCTTGCTTTGTAAAACATCCAACAAGACTTTTTGGACACGTTCATTATGGTCCTCCAGGGTACAGCTGTGTACCAGGATGTTGTTGAGATACCCGCTGCTAAACTCGTTGAGGTACAAGCAAAAAACGTTGTTCATTGTTGCTAAAAAAGTTGCAGGGCCGTCTATGAGTGGAAATGGCATGACCATGTACTCAAAGTGCCCGTTTCTGGTGTAGAAGGATATCTTCTTGACGTCCTTGTCAGGTACACGTATCATATAATACCCGTTGCGCAGGTAGATTTTGATGAAAATTCTGGCGGTACAAAGTTGGTCAACAAGCTCATCTACTGGTAAGAGGGGGTAGTGATTCTTGATGGCGATGTCGTTCAACACTTGATAGTCCATGCACATATGCATTTCTCCACAAAATTACTAGTGCTACACAAGATGACGGGGAGGGTTGGATAAACCTCTACTCAAGCATCTAATCTACCTGCTTTTGACGTTTGTTCAGCTTGTGATCACTCATTGAATAGTCACCTGGACCGTTAGTCTTCTGCCTGGCTTCAGGTCTATGTGATGGTCAATTTTGTGTTGCGGTGGTGATTTGGGGGTTAGTTCTTGAGGAGAATCTGCTTCAAACTCGTCGATCAGCTCTGCCAACTCTGTGAGTAATGCTCAAAATGTATCACGTGTCGATACCGTTGCTGTTGCTTGAGCAGCTACAATTTCTTCCTCTTCCCTTGCATCCACAAGGACTAGCCATGCTTGAGCTTCCCTGATGAGGTATCTCTTGACCATGCTCTAAGATATCGGTTTGCATTTTGTGGTTGTCGCAACTTTCTGTGCTTCCACCTCTGCTGCTCCCCGTAACCCTTGTTAAGTTGTAGGTTGCTTGACCAGAAGCAGGTGTCCTTTTCTGAACTTCTGAACGTCTGCTGACGTAGACTGCTGCGCTGCTCCATTCAACCTGCAAATTGTTCCAGTGTAGGAAATATTGGCCGGGGATAATTTTGTGGTCGCTCATTGGCAAGTCCTCCAGACCGTGATACTGCGCATATCTCTAATATTCAGCCCAGTGGTTCGGAAAATTTATTGATCCGTGGTCTTCCATCAACATTTTTTCCATTTGAAAACTCCTAGTTCAGTGTATAAACCTTGCTTCATGACCATGTCATTGCTGACAAAAATGGAAGAAGCTTCTCTACACAAATACTCCCATTACTGTTTTGCGACTTTCACAACCCTTCGGTTGCACTTGTGGCACTATCGATGGTTGGTCATCCTTGTACCCCTTGTCAATCTTTGCAATCTCTGGAACCCTCGCCTGCAACGGTGTGATTTGCTCAGATGGGTGATCTGTCAGCACAGATTTTTTTGACTGGACAGGAGCCTTGCTGTATACTCCTGTTCTTTGCCGTTTCTGGACTCTTCATTCTTTTTCTACGACTTTGCCCACTTGTTGTCGCCGCGTGTGACAGTCGCGCAAGATATGTCCTGGTTTTTTGTAAGTTCAGTAGAGTCGTTGATCGTCTGATCAACGTGTTCAACTTTCATCAAATACAACGTTTCTGCCAACTACAAATTTCCTCTGCCACCATAAGGATTGTGGCTTTGGGGTTGACATCCATTGGAATTGCGTATCCAAGAGTTGTCATCTGCACTGCCGATGTTGTCTGCCTTTGTAATCATTTGTGAAAGGTCGTCTTGGATGTTGAAAATGGTGATTGCTTGCTGAAGATCTTGCTTCAGGATATTGGTGTAGCAGAATCATAGTTCTTTGAGGGTGAGGTCACTGCCAGGGATGACTTTGCAGAAACGTTGGATGTACTCTGCCACGCTCGGCAGCTGGCGCAGACCTTGGAGTCTGTACCGTGTGTGTGACTTCTTGTTCAGCTTTCCAAAGTAAGTGAGGGTAGCGTGCGTAAGTCCATCCACATTTCTGGTGGTGTGAGTTAGTCATGCTACATCGGATTGACCTTCTTGAGAGATGATAAGCATGCAGACGAAGATGTGAGAGTGGTTGCGAGAGCCCTTGATGCAGCTCCCTCGATCTCCTGTTGCCGTTGGATGGTCTTTAGGTCAGACCACCAACTCAAAGCCGTGCCATGCAAAAGCATGGCCTCGAGGTAAGTTTTAGTTTTTTTGTTGCTGACCCTAGCAATTGTGAAGTACACCTCCAAAGCGTCAGTCACATACTCATTGTTGGTCCCTTAATGTTTGCAGGATCACATGGCTCGGGAAGTGCCCGTTAAATCTCGGGTTAATCTGTGAGTCCGAAATCTCTCTCCGTGAGCACTATTCTGCGTATAGGAGAAACTCAAAGCTCCTCCATTGCCGTGTTGTGTTGCTGGAGAAGATGGGTCTTATGGCTCTCGAGAGCTGACATTTTATGGTACAGGTGTTAGGATTTGGGGTTTAGGGTTGTCACGCTTGTCGGCCCGTGCCTCCCATTGTGCCGGGTGTCAACCCAACGCGTAGCGGCGGGGGCAAATGGTTTGCTGAGCCCGAGGGATCCGTCACCGGATTGGCTGTCAGGTTCTTTGGCGCTGCACCATTTTCTGTGAATGTTGTGGCTGCCGCTTGGTTTTACTACAGAGTATCGTAGCTCGTGTGCTGCTAATCCGCAATTGTAGAATTGATCGCCAGGGAGTGCTGCTTGTCACCGGGTGGTCTTGCTTTGTTATCCATGTTTGGCGAAAAGGTTGCAATATTTTGAACAATGGAGACGCATGGAGGACTCCTGCAAGGTTGTTGCCTAGTACATAATGCGACGGTTAACCCTCCAATGGTATTGCACTCTGATACCAAGCGTTATGCCAAGCGGAACGTAGATGGTTCACACAAATCAGGTGCGGGACAAAAGACAGTTGCGGTGTTTGGGACAAATGGAAAACTTTAATTCAGAATTCAGTGTTATTGGAAGGTACGTTTTGTGTGCGTCAAGCGCACATATACAATGCTGAGAATGAGAATGACGCATAGTTTGGGTCATCGTCTTTCGAGCCAAGCGGCGCGTCCGAGGTTGCATCTTGAGTGGCAGATTTCAAAAGCTTCGCCGAGAACTTGGGGGGCTTAGAGGATATTGTGATGCTTCTTCATAAAAGTGGAGTGTCCTTGAAAAGTCAATCCAACAATATCAAAGCATTGATGTGGTTCGCAACACTTCTGTCGATCATTCTGAAAGGTGGTCAAAGTTGTCAGAAACTTGTGGAGCAAGACACTGGAGGCCAGGTCAGTTGGCCGAAATTCCCTTGGCCAAACGACGTGAAAATCGTGATATTGCCGCATGATGGGCCATGAAAGCAATGATAGAAATGCCTTAGGGGCTCCTGTACATCAGGGATGTAACAGGGGATAGGGAAGGTTGACTGATGGTACCTGGCACATTTAATGTCACAGAGTTAGTACTGCATTGCAGCAGGGTTACTAGCAGCCAAGTTGGCGTAATCTGTAACTCGACCACCAAAGGAAGCAAAATACCATCAGGTCTAGGCTGGTTGGCCATAAATGGAGGATAAATGCAAGAAATTTTCAGAGTCTTCAATGTGCCCAGACTCATGTCCCACATGTTTTTGGTTCAAATCTACACATTTACTGGACAATATGGTGAATATGTTTGCTGCCGACTATTTATTTCTGCGGCAACTTTGTGGGAGACAATCATGACCTTGACCGATGAATTAGTCCTGCCTGTCTTTGAAATCCATCCAAGAATCCAAATGGAATTGGAGGACTACAAAATATGCCCTCCGTTGCTTCGAGTGCGGTCAGATGTCATCGGTGACCACGAAAAAAAAAAAAATGGCTCCTCCAAGGAAGATTCATCCTTTGGACGGTTGAGGTATTTGCATACTTTCCATAGCACTTGCCCACCATTCGAGGTCCATGTCCGGCGCTAATGTCTGGGACTGACAGTTCCCTTTGTTCTTTTCATGAGGAGTTTTCTCCGCATCACTGGCCTTCAAGCCATTTGGCCGCCGCTTTTCCAGGCACGAGGCCTAGTAACCAATAACAGCAGCTTAGGTTGTGGAGCAGCAGCCATCCAAGGTGACGGTCAGACAGAGGCCACTGTCCGCACCATCTGATGAACATAATGCTCATGCAATGCTTTCTAGTCCATCAAAATGGTTTCCAACAGCACTCAATGTGTTATTGGTCCCTATCCTAAGAAGCGACGGCAAGAAACAGAGCGGCACGCATCTGAAACCCTGGGGCCAAGGTCTACACGTGAGCTTTTGCAGTGCTAACCAAGATGAGTATCATGTTCTATGCGGCTTCCAGCAGGTCAGCGGGGCTCAGCGGACAAGGGTTTCACCAACTCCCAGCATCTGTCATCTCTACACCTCAGTGACTGCACCTTATAGCCCTAGATCTGCACCTTAGCAGCACAGTGCTCCAGATCTGCACCCTCGAAGCCCAGCTCTGCATCTTAACAGCTGAGCCCGCACCCGCGTGACCCTGCCCTCCACAGACCGCCGTCCCCTTGTTTTCAACCACGGGGAGAAATTATACTTTCTCCTTCCAACACAAAGGGCAAACCAGCTCCCCATTCCCGCTGCTTGTCCGGATCTACCCTTGCCTTACCACCCGCCCTGTGTTGACCTGACTCGCTTTCTCGCCCTCGCCCTCTCCCTTTCCTCCGATCTTGTTTCTGTTCTTCTCCTGGTCCTCAAACTTGCCCTCACCATAGACCATCATTCTCATGCTCAGGATGGGAACAAGCAAGAGACAGAATGAGCGTGATGGAAGAGGCATGTGCGAGGGCAAGAACGCCATCCTCATCTTGGCTCTCACCATTGCCCTCGCCCTCGTCCATGTCCCCAACCCTGTCGTCGTCATCTCCCTTGTGTTGTAGTTGCACATCCTTGACCTCGCCCTCTCCTGTTTCTTTTCTCCCATTGTCTTTCTCTCTCTCTCTCTCTCTCTCTCTCTCTCTCC
>SZWC01001760.1:143914-171878 GCA_023375785.1 Penium margaritaceum | reverse complement strand
AGACGAACTAAGTCTTGAGAACCCGTCTGCTCACAATGTAGAGGCTGTGGGTGATCAACCATCCCCCTGCTTGACGGAGGCTGGAACGCTTCGCCAGTTGCACGCTGCTGTGAAGTGCCAGGGGCTCGCCCTTGTGCTGACGATGCTGCAAACTGCTGCCCATGCAGTTGGGGAGTTTTGAGCAGTTGCTGAGCCTTCATCTTTCCACTTGCAAAGGAGCTTGCATAAGTGGCGTGCGGTCTTGGCATGCCAGCCACTCCTCCCTGGGACCGCAACATGAGGTCTGGTGCCATGTCCCTCGCACTGAGAGGATCTACTGAGGATGGAGGGAGCTGTCTCGGAGGAGGGAATGGTCCTGCTGGAGGGGGAAGCAGTGCTGGTAAAGCTTCAGTAGGCAGCTGCTGCTGCTCCTGCCGCTGCCACTGCCACTGCTGCTGTTGTCGTTGCTGCTGCTGCTGATGCTGCTGCTGCTGCTGCTGCTGGTGCTGCTGCTGCTGCTGCTGCTGCTGCTGCTGCTGCTGCTGCTGCTGCTGTTGCTGTTGCCTTTCTGACGGTGGTATGGCCGTCACTTGTGCTGCAGCCCCTCGTCCCTGCTGGATTCCGAAGGGAGAAAAAAGACCAGCGTGGGACATGAGAACAGAAGGGCATGCAACGGAGGGTTGGGGGATGCACTGCAGAGCAGCTCGATATGGTGCAAGCAAAGGGTGGCCGGCGGCTACCCTTCTGTCCGGCAGGCAGCCATTCTCTTTCATGTTATCGTCTTGGCAACCCGTCAGGAGGCGTGAGCAGCTGGACCATTCAGCTGGTTTCGGCTCTTTTCTTTTTTTCCTTTGAAGTTTCCCGACGGACACACTAGCTCTGACGACCCCGGCTTTCATTCGTCCTCCTCGCAACCACCCACCATCGCCTACCAAACTTCGTTCAACACAGCTTGATAGCCAGATAGCAAGGCCGCCGGACAGCCGTGCAGCCAGACAGCCGGGCAGCCCAGCAGCGGGACGTCTGACTTGCTCACCTCTTCGGCGCGAGAGTTCGCGGACGGGGCGGCAGCGCCAGCCGCGGGAGCCTTCATGTCACCCCACCGACACCACAAGACCGGAACCTGCCGTTCCTTCGGACGTCGCCAGCGCTATCGCTGCTGCTGTTGCTGCTGCTGCTGCTCCTGATGATGCTGGTGTCTGCACTAGCGGCAGCGGCCACTTCGTGAACTGATACCCCACCACGCATGACGTCACATCCTTTGGCGATGAGAAACTTGTGGAGGACGAGATATCTAGTCTGTCCTTCTGAGTGACCGAAGTCAAAAACAAATGCAGGCAGGCAAGTTCAAACTCCAAATTCTCGGCTGCAGAAGGTGACAACCCGCTGCCTCGCTCTCTCCTCTGCCTTCCGAAGCCTGAGGGCAGTCCGTCGGCTTGGTGCGAATTCGACTATCCGTTGGCAGAAGACGTCAAGGCAAAAGAGACATTCGAAGAACGAAAAGCAGTCCGTCCTTCGCAGCCGCCGAGAAGTGCGGCTGGGGTGTCCAACCTCTGACGAGCATGGAGCTGCCTCCGTAGCAAGAGCTGGTGGGACCCACCAGACAGATGGGTGGGACATGCGCGGTTGGTGAGGTGGCCCCAGAGCATGCAAAGCAGATTCCGAGGGCCACCACGAGCGCGGTCCCTCCTCCCGACAAGCGTTAGCAAGTTAGGCGAAGGGTGGAGCAAGCGCCAAGGTGGGACACCGTCAGGTCAATCCCTCGAGCACCGACTTGCAGAGAGCTGGTGACGGGGGGGAATGCTCTTCGAGGAACTAGTTGGCGCTCACGCTGGGGCCCCTCTCGCCGGGGGGTGGCTGGCGTGGGCGCGTTGGGGGAACTAGGGAGGGCGCCGGGGGAGGGAAGTGCTGGTCTTGCAACGGCCAACCGCGCTAGGGGCTTTGCCGTTCTCCTGAAGGATCTGACGGTGACAAATCGACAATTCGGTTTCAACGGGGCTGCCAGAATATCGACCGCCGTCAGATGTGAAGCGCCCCTGAATCCCGGCCAGAAATGGTTGACCGCAGGTTTTGTTTTTCTCCTCCCCTCATGCATTGGCCTACCGGGGGGCCTCGGTAATTAAAGGAATGTGGCTGCGGCTGAACATTGCGAGCCACCAGTGGTTCTACCGAAGTTGACCAAGGGAAACGGCAGGTAAGGCAAACTGGCCGTCCGATCATGTCGCTTGAATGACGGCCGTCACCGTCAACGTCAGGTGTTCACTAGAGCCCTCAGTTCGTAAGCGTTCTCGACAGTTTGCGACAGAGTGGGAACGACATCGGCGTTGAGATCTCCGATTTCCGTCAATCGAATGAACCACGTTCGCTCATTTTTCCTGACCTCGCTGGCTCTGACCGTTGAGGAACTCCACAGACAACGCCTCGGGTCTGTCCGCGAGAACCTCGAGGCGCAGGCACGCTGCCCCTTCCCCGAACTCGAGCAGGCTCGGAGTCCCTCGAAGCGCAGAGCCAACTTGCAGCTGGTTTCCATGAGCGAGTTACGTGACAAGGGTCTTGGCCGCACCTGGGTTAGAGGTTTGGGGCTTTGAGGCAAGGCTCGTGGGTGGAATCACAAACGGAGAGAGCGGGAGAAAGTCGCTTCGGCAAACACAAACCTGAATCTCTCGCTCGGAAATAAGCGCGGGAAAAATCGCTGAGGAGGCTTCTTGGAACTCTCATGAGAAAGAGCCGTTGGTGCGAGCACCCACGTTCTCCTACGACGGGCGGACAATCGGGCGGAAGGGGAAGGAGGGGAGGGGAAAGATGGAGAGGAGAGGGAGGGGGAAGAGGGCTAACTTCCTCCATCGAATCGTGGAAGCGAAACTCGGCATTCGAAATGTACTTTCCCCTTCCAATCTTGCAACGACGCTCTGGCAGGGGCATTCACGAACACGACGGCAGCCAGTAAACCAAGGCACACCATTGGACGATGGCTGGAGCCTCTGCTATGACGCCGGGTCGGGATCCGAACAGGATGGCGAGAAGATGTTTTCCGGCACCTCAAGCCAACCGACTGCAGCAGTGAACCTACCTCTGCAGCAATCAGCCCCGGGAAATGAATAGCCACAACAATTCCACCGGAAACATTCTGCTTTCCCCAGAGTTTCTCTCATAAAAAAATATGTTGCAAAAACTTTTCCTTGAACTCCTCGTCATCTCTGTTGATCTATTTCTGGCCCACAACACATGAACCTCCTCAATTTTTAAGAAACTTCATCCTGTAAATGTTGGACAATTACCCCGCCCTCAAATTTCCCGTTCCATGATAGATCCAAAGTTTTAATCTCTAATCAAGGGCTGAAATGAGTTTTGCAAACCATCTCGATGTACCAATTTCGTTTGGTTGACTTCTAAACACGTTCAAGTTTATAAAGAAACACCTCGTTCTTTGCCATGAACCACAAAAAACCTGGGAATCGTGTCGCTCCACTCGAGCGCCCGATATGAAGAGTATGCCTTGTTCTTGTTCTTTTCCTATGTAGAGTATGCTATGTACGTGGTGAACATTTCGAAAACCACATTTATGCATGCACCATCTACGTTTCCCTCGTTGTGACGTTGCTCAAGATGCCATGCAAATGTCAAATGCGACATTGGTTCTTAAACGTCGTCATCTTTTTGGATCATGAAGTGTTTCATGCAATGACAAGAGCATCTATATACGTTGTTTGCCATTTAAGGCAAAAGCGACGCGTGCACCATGAACTTGTTGGTTTGTGTGGCTTCCACCCGTCATGACTGACGCCAATTGATTACCCATATACCCTATATTGGTGGTAAAGGGTAGAGGATAGCGTGACGACACGACAGGCCTCTGTAGTTTCCCAAAACTTCTCCAGCACCTACGACGGCGCCGGCGAGACGTGGTCAATGCGTTCCGGCAGCCCTGATGCGGCAGCAGCAGCGACAGCAGCAGCACACAGTAGCAGTAGCAACAGCGACGGCAGCAACAGCGCCTGCGGCTAAAGCAGCAACGGAAGTAGCAGCTAACAAGCAACGGCAGCAACAAGCAAGGACGGCGATAGCGGCAATTAGCGACAACGACAGCAGCAAGCAGCAGCAATAGCCGCTGCGTAGAGTATTGGCAGCGACAGTAACAACAGAAGCAACAACCGTAGTTGTTGCACCCGCCGTCGCAGCCGTTGTTGCCGAAGGGCCTTGCAGCCCTCCTCCGAGGGTCCCCCTCGAAGGGGTCCCCTTGAGCCCACAAGGAGGGGCATCCTCGGAGGGGGCCAGTTGGCCTCATCGAGTCCCCCCTCTCGAGGGACCCCTCGGAGGGGCCCGTGAGCCCCCTCGGCAATGTGGGCCCCGTCGGCCGACTGATGGATGTGGTCGACGGCAAGAGAGGGACGGGCCCCCTCACTCCGTTCGCTCCCCCCACTAACCCCACTCACTCGCACAAGCGAGCGAGCAGGAGAGCGTGCATGGGAGGGAGGGCCATCCGGACACCCCCCCACCCCTTCTTTGCTTTCTCAACTGCCCTAACCTAGGGGCAACCGAGAATAGGGGGGACAAGAAGCAAAAAACAAGAAGTTGAGTAAAAAAACCCCAAAAAGGAGGAGGGGGAGAGGGAAAAAGGCCAAAAAACACATATATAGACACCCGACACTGACAACCGCATAGGCAACTCGTCTAGCAACCGCTGTAACATCCCCCGCAGTGGCACTAGCCACAACAGCAACAGCAACTTCCGCAGTAGCAGTGGCGGTGGCAGTGGAATACCGACATATTCCATAGTGCAGAGCAGTTGTAGCAGTGCTTATGTTCTCCCCTTCCTAGCCTACAGCGGACTGTCGTTGATTGCGACTTCTTTTTCGAGACGCGTCGTGGATCGGCGCCTTTCTTGGGCACGTGGATTCGCCCCCACACCTTAGTCTATAAGATCAACGGCATTTTCGGGTTTGGTCACCATCGAGGGCATAGTCGTCTACCGCTTGGAGCAGCAACCACACATGCAGCCGCCACAACTTCTTTTCTTGAAGCACCTTTTGCTCCATTAGTGGCAGCAGCGTAAGCAGCCGTAGCTGGCCGGACTCCCTTCTCTATGCGTGCTGTGGAAGTGTAGCACGTCCCGTCCGATTACACTTGAAGACCAGGATGCCGTGACCTACATAAGTGACGATGTCTACTAGTCTCATCCGCTCCTATGGCTTGGTGCTTACCACCAGGAGTAGGTGCCCTTGGCACCTATCCATCTTCTGTCGCACGTGATGAGTGTGTAGACATATGAACATGCGTCCTGCGTGCTCGCCTGCGACTACTGTGGTGATGGACATGATGGTTGGCGTCGTTGCTAGACGCGCCCCCGCGGCTGACATCCACCTTGGCTTAAACGTCGTCTGGGCATGCATCCTCCACAGTATGTTGATATACCAGCGTTGGTAGATCCCCTAGTTGGACCTTTGGTGACCGTATTCACCAAGATCCATGGCCTCAATCGAATGGTGTAGCAGCGTTGTGACCTCGTCGTCACCGAGCGTGCTCCTGCTACTAGTTTGTCGACGGCCTCCTTGATCACATCCCCTTCAATCTCTCCTCCTTTCTCATCCGATGTTGTCCATTCAACTCCACCTGAAGGCCAATCCCAGGCTGCCACCATCATCTTGACCCTCCACTCTCCTGCTATCACCAAACCACCTCGAGATGACATGTCCTTTTGTAGTCGCTCCTCTCGTGTGTGCACGAGGCATCGGCGTCAGCGCTCCGCACGCCACGCTCTAGTTGGTGCTGACACATCATCCACATCCTTAGCTTCCGCTGCTATAGCCGCCGAGGAGTGTGGTCATTGCGCATTGCCTTATGTGCTGTGACACGATCCACATCCTCGCTGTACCGGAGTGCCTCAGCATCAGCTCAACCAGATGCAAGTGATATGGTTGCATTACATGATGTGGAGTCTGATTCTGACATGGTGTTCATGGTGGAGAATCGCATGTCATCGCGATCGACTTCCACGTCCGGGTAGGACCTTCCGAAACAATAGGTTGCATAAGGAGAAGTGCGGACCCGGCGTCCCTGGGCGGTGCCACTCGCGGCTCCCACTGGTGGCGACCTGGTTGTGGCACAGGAGTCTCGTACGTATCGAAAAGCATCTACCAGAATTTTGAGGGAGTTTGTGCATCAGGCTCATACAACCCAACAGAGCTTATACCATAATGATATCTAATTTCAAAAAATTCAAACTTTCCACTGAATTGTTCTTTACGTTCGACCATGGATTTTCATCCTATAGTTGTTTAGGTGGCATCTTAACTTTCGCCCAACGAAACAAAGCTTTCCTAACATTCGGCGTTGAGCAGGTTCGACACCGGCAGTGGCGGATAACCGCACCACGAGACCCAAGCACGACCGGAATCCATTCCGATATCGCACTTGGTGTGACGTGTCAGACAGTTAGGACAGACCTGACATTCCTGACACTCGCGGTTTCATGTCCACTTGTGAGACATGAGCCGGGGATGCGAGGAAGAAATATAAAGAATACACAGAAACGGATCACATAAGAAGATTTCATGACAGGGTAGGAGTGAAACCCGTGGGCACCAAATAATTTTGATGATCAACACCCAACAAGAATGATTTAGGTGGCACCTAACTATTTCGACAAAATAACATTTTCGTTGAATAAAGTCGACCAAAAAGCATTTAATATCGAAATGAAAGATCGGTTTGGTAATGGATGAGACATGCATGTCATCGAGGTAGACATCCACGTTGGGACAAGAGCCAGACGTTCTACAGCAGCATGTTGCACCAGGAGGAGTGTAGGCTCCACGTCCCTGGGTGGAGCCACTCGCGACTCCAACCGGTGGCGGCCTGACTGTTACACGGGAAACCTGCACGGCTCGGGATGCTCCGTACGGACTTCCGAGGATGTTGGTGCACGATGCTCATAAAAGCTCGAGAGCGGTTGCTGTGCAGGAGCAGAGGGGACTAGCTGGTCTTTTAGAGGTTGAGGCAATCTTGAGAGCAGCATTACTGAGAGATGTCACTGGGATATGTGCTGCAGCGAACACAGCAGGCTCGGACCTTGTCATCGGCGCTACCTGTGGATCAGCTCCAGTGTCAGGAGTCGTCCATGTTCCTAGGGTATGCATGATTCGGTACACACGGTGGAGCAGAGACACACATGGCAGATTTAGATGATGGGCCTCACTCCGTCATCGAGCGGGTGACAGTGACCAGTCTTCCCGGCGAGATGGTGCGTGAGCGCTTGCTGCGCTTGATGGTCGCCTTGACCAGTTCCATCAAGCCAGAGCCTTGCACAGCTGTGCGCACTATGGCGGCAATTGAGGACAGTGTCGCGGATCCAACCACGTAGATGGAGTTCATTCATCAGTAGGATTTGCGTTGTGGCCTCATATGTTCATCTCTTGGTGACCTTGCTGGTCACATCGACGCAGAGAGTGGTAGTACTTGCACGGACGACATTTCCACGTGCTTGGCGGACTTCGAATACTTTGCCTTCTCCTTCTCCCTAGGCATGCAACACTCACATCTCGTATGACATTCACGAGCTGTGGTGGGAATGCACCACCTTTAGCTACGTCTGAGTGTGCAACACCTAAGCACGTTGTGAGTTTGGGTGACCCCAAAGTGGATGCATCGGCACTAGCTCCGTCTCCTTCAGCAGCAAAGACGTAGATGGAGTTGTACTCATGAAATATGCACACTGCATTAACAAAATCCAGTGAGGCACAGTTAATCCTATGCGAAGCAGACATGGGCCACCTCCACATGTCCGATGCAGATTATGTTGACCTATAGGAGCGGGTAGTGATGCTGAAGCGGGAGGTGATGGCAGCGCGTGAGCGAATGCTAGAGCAAAGGAGCCAATGCCAGCTTTTAGTATGACGTCCAATGGAGACACTAGCACAGGGGAGGTGAGCATGCCTTCAGCTTCTATGATCCTCATTCATGTCGATTCCATCATCGCTCCTCTTTCTCAAAATGATGCCATCACGCACCTTCATCCACCCACTTTAACTACTCCATCGTCTTCTTCGTCCATGTACAGTGGTCCAGTTTGTCGTTCTAGCCCTCCTCCTCTTATGGTAGTACACCACTTTGCTTCAAGGTACTCTATCCCGACTCGGAGGTCCGCTCCACCACTCCATCCATGCCTGCGAGTTGCTCGCCCATTCCTTTTCCTACGGCATATACAGATGCATTGCGACAGAGTTCAGAGAGTAGAGAGGATGAATTGGGACCCTTGGCAGTCACACGAGGACTGGTACACTCCCGGTGGTGCAGGAGCGACGTGAGGAGTCATAACTGGAGACACCACTTTGTCTTTGAGGGTGGGAGTAGAATCGTGCGTGACAGGGAGAGCTATCTTTGTGTGGTGGGAGGCCACACGATTTATTGCCTAGGATTCATTTAGCCACGGTATCAGCATCCCCATCAAGGATTCGTTTGTGGACCTCGACCTACCGCGACGTCATGGGAGATGCATGGCAAGGGGTCCATGCTCTGCTATGAGCATACTGCAGAAGCCGAAGTGTGGCTCATGGTACGTGCCTGCACAGCTACATGTTGACGGTAGCACTCTGTTGGTCGAGACCCGAACACTCGGTGGGTTGTACGAATTTCACGAGGAGACCATGTGATCGTGTGTCTTTGTGTGTGGTTATACTACGCTTGGTATGTGCATGCGAACTGGATTGCTCATAGTGGTCGAGACCNTGCCTGCACAGCTACATGTTGACGGTAGCACTCTGTTGGTCGAGACCCGAACACTCGGTGGGTTGTACGAATTTCACGAGGAGACCATGTGATCGTGTGTCTTTGTGTGTGGTTATACTACGCTTGGTATGTGCATGCGAACTGGATTGCTCATAGTGGTCGAGACCCGGACACGTGGTGAGTTGCACCCATATTACGAGGAGATCCCCCTATTATCATGTGTGTTGGTTGATGATGTTATTGTGGCCAACATACGGTCACTTGTTAGATTCCTCGTACTAGTCGAGACTCGGGCAGTGGTACCGCCTGTGCCGCGAGGAGACCCTCTTGTCGCTTGACTTGTGTATGATGTGCATGACTCCTCGGATCATCAAGACCCAGACAGTTGGTAGGATGCTCCAGTTTCACGAGGAGACATTGCGACCTTCATCATGCTCTAGAGGGTCATCGGGCATAGCCTCTATGCTTTGATGGGCAATAGACGTGTGTGTGTGTGTGTGTGGTTGACAAGCGCATGTCCTACTAGAAAATCTCGTAGGACACGCGCTGCTCTTTCGTGCCTTTGTTCATTTGTTCTGGCGTTGACGGTTATGTCAACTAGGGGAGTGTTGGTTTGTGTAACTTCCACCAATCACGACCGACACCGAGTGATTATCCATATACCCCATTTGGTGGTACATGATAGAGGAGAGCGTGATGACACGACGGGCCTTCGGAGTGTCCCGAAACTTATTCGGCGCCGACGAGATACGGTCGGTGCGTTTTGGCAGCCCTATTGGCTTGTCGAGAGCAAGGAGAGTTTTTTCGTTGAATTGTATCGGTGCAATGAGGAGACCCGATGACTTAGTAGCGCTCCTGATGTTTTGAAAGCCATTTGCGATGTCTGGATGCTGATTCCGAGAGTTACCAGCACTACATGTATTTTCTCAGTGGTCTAGAACCGGGGACTCAACGAGCTATTCCGATGCCTCGGAGAGACCATCCTTGTTGTTCACATGGTGTATGTGGTGTGCTCTCCCCGCTGGCTCGTTTGGGCTCAGCGGGGGTGACGGGGCCCGGTGCGGCTAGCTACCAGCACCTCTATGTATGCCCGCTAGGGGCTCATTTGTAACCTCTCCTCCTTCTCTCATACCATTCGTTCCAAACTTGGCCAAATTCTTGCCGATGTACAATGCACTAACACACAGAGCTCATGTTTGTTATCCGCATGGGCTTGCATGCCCTAATTAAATTCAAACTGAACTGGCGCGCGCCCTAGCCCAATGGTTGGGAACCGTTGGCTTGGCTAGCAAACGCTTAACCGGGACAGGGTCAGTAACTGCACTGCCGTACTGATTCTAGACCTGACAATGACTTCTGCTGATAGCTCTTAAACCCATTTGCCAACTGTGTTACAAAGATAAGAGCATATACGTAGAAAATGTTGCAAACATCAGTGAACTAAAGGGAAAGAACGAGCTATCCATGCAACAATTCCTTTATTTAAACAGCATGAAAACCGTGTGTTTCTAGGTGGTTGCTCATATGCGAACCTCTTCCTACTTCCTAGGCTTAAAACCATTTTGTTTCATGTTCCGCACTGTTTGTCAACATTCATGGCGATTGTTTTCTCCATTGCAATATGAAAACTTACAACAGGAAACTATGCGAAGAAGTCAAGGGTGTCTACGGGGACATACAAATGTGACTAAAGTATGACACACATTTGTAAGAAGTTCGCTTCTACCAACTCCCATGCAAACAGAAATTAGCATCGAATGATTTCCTGTGGGGTTTCCATCTCACAACCAATATCGAGCCCACGCGCGTCCTTGCGACGTATCAACCTTGGAATGGTCGAAGATGGTCACGCTTTGAGGGGTCATCGTCGAGGGTACAACACAGCCAAACCAAGGCCTCATGGCCCCGTGACATGCTCGATTGTGCATGCTTACTTTTTAAACACATGCCACTCCATCATACTCATGATTGTGTATAGCTGTATGCCTTGTCATGGGTCTTAGCACGAATGTTTTCTTTTTGCATATGGCAGCCTAAAAAGCCACAAGTAATGGACACCTAGACGCGTAGAGGCATGCAACAAGCACCCACGGGATACGCCATGGCGATAGGAGAAACATCGTTAGTTTCTTAAGAGGTTGGCTTAAAAAATAGGTCAAGCGTTGACTGTAGAGAGCAGGGGCCCGTGATCGTGGTTTTATCTGTGCGGAGAGCACGTCAACACCATGCTGCCAACCCGGGTCCGCCCCCGACCTCTTGGCATAAAGTCGAGGGCGGCTACACACCACGACACAGGACTAGCCTAGTCGGGTTATCCCTTAGGATCAGAACATGGCTAGCCAAAAACTCCATCTCTCCACATCTGCAACATGCTTTGAGATGGCCCTGGGATCCTAAAGTATACAAGGACCAAACCTCTCATAAACAACATTACATCAAGGAGGAGCAAGATTGTGTGGCCATAAGCCACCAAATGGTGAACTTCTGCTATTGACGAAGTGTGATAGATCCACTATGTAAATCTCCATGTTTTTGCATAAGCTCTAATGTAGATACCAAAGCAGCCCATACACAAAATGAGATGCTAGAAGCATGCGAAGTAATACAAGGGGCATTACGGGTGTGATAGGTCACAACTAAAATACCAACATTAATGCTCCCCTGTGATCTGCAGTCACAACCCACCCATGGAAGGTGGAATCACTAGCAACCGAGGCAGGAGTGGGGGGACGATGATCAGCTGGATCATGAACACTGATGAGAAAAACGGTGAGAGGGCCAAACTCAAAGACCCTTAGATTGAGTGGCATGGCGAGGAAGTCAGCTTGTTCTGAGCACGTATCCACCTAAATGCCCCCAATCAAGCTAGCGACAATGCATTTACGAATCGAATTCTGCTCAACACTCGTGTATTTGGTATACGAGTGATTCATGCTATCGTTTTTGGCAATTGCCTTTGTCCCGTTCGTAATGCCCCGTGTACTCCTTTTGGAAGGTAGTGCTGTTGTCTTCTATAGAAGTGGTGAATAAGGATGTGTGGGAAGGAGCTCATATGAATTCAAGTATGTGGCTATTGTGTTGGCACGTGTGAAGTTTTTTAACTGTCTTGCTTGCCAAAGCAGTTGCGTGCTCCTATCCACTACATCACTTTGTGCAATGACGAACACACTAGTCCCTAGAGAGGACTAGGACACGAGGCCACAAGGCCTTGCCCTTGAGGCCCTCGCGGCTCCACAATCGCCGACCGCAGCCTCAGCCCAATCGAAGGCTGGCGGCTGGTGGCTGGCCGGTCCTTGGCCGGCAACCGGCCGTGCAGCCGGCCGGTAGCCAGCTGGCCGGCGGCCAGTGAACTGCTGACCGTGGACCAGGCCTCGCTGACGCAAGGGGTGGTGCACAAGCACTCCTCGCTTCAACGAGGAGGAAGGGCCAAACCGGCCCTCCCGCTACACTCCTCCCCGCTTATTTTGAACCATCTCGGTTCGTAAACAACAAACATGATTGCCAGATGGTGAGTCAGCCAACACGGTAGCTGTTATTAAATTAATAGTTTCAACCACCAGCTAAACGTGAACACGTGCATGGAACTTGGACCTAAGCTGCAGCTTGTCAGTCAGCACGCCTGGCGGCCTCCCCCCTTTAGGTAGGAGCGTTCGCGCGACAACCATGTTGGACGTCCCCAACCTCATATGGTTGTAGTCCATGAATGCCACCCCACGGGAATGTTGTTCGCTTTTTTTGCGTTTAGGCGGTGCCCCCCCTGATGTACGTCGATTCGTGCGAGCTGCCAGCTCACTCCAATACTCGTTGACCACCCCTGTGGGCAACCAATGTTTGGGCTCCCATGAGTTATGTTCAGGTCCACACTTGGCCCAATGAATGAGGTATTCCCTGACAACCCGCGATTGGAGTGCACGCTCTTGGTGTTGGAGTAGACAAAGAACCTTGTATTGGCTGTTGGCGGTAAGGACTGTCGGTGTCAACCTCGGGGTTTTTACATCTTTTTTTCCGAAGGCATTTTGACCATCTTGTCACCTTGATGATAAGTGTCAAGTGTGTCGAGCACATATGTACAATGACGAGATGGTGAATGAGGCATCCGTCAGGTCTTAGGCTCTTTATCCAAATGATGTGTGTGAGGTTGCACCGTGAGTGGTTGTTTTGAGGAACCTTAACTAGAAGTCGGGAGGCTTTGAGAATATTGAATTTATTCATTACAAAAGTATAACACCATTGAGAAGTCAACCAAATGGTATGAAAAACATGATAGAGTTCGCGATACTTATGTTGACCATCTCGGAAGGTGGTCAAAGTGTTCGTCAACGTCTAGAACGGAACACCAAAGGATGGAGCAGGTGGCCAAAATTCCCTCCCTCGGCCGGATAGGATAAAACTCCAAAAGTCGCCTCATGGAGGGCCATGAATGTAAGGACAGAAATACTCACTCGTTGTGTCTAGGGACTCGTGTACTTCGGGGACATAAAAACTCCTCCCCTCTTCACCGCAACATGCTGGCGCGTTAGCAGAGAAGCCAGTCATGGCAAAAGTAGTTGTCTATTAGATGATCGACATACGGGAGGTTGTTGCAAGGCTCCAAGCTATTGTGCGCGACGTCGTAGCCGTGCCATTTCATCAAATACTTGGTTGTTTTCCCACAGTGTCAATGTTCGAGGATATCCTCAATCACATCTTCCGTATTCCTATCCAATTGTACAAGAGGTGGAATAATTTCAGCTGCCGAGATCTTGATAGTGTTTGAGTTGGCTGATGTGGAAGACAGGGTGGATTGCCATGTTGTTAGTTAGATGAAGGTGATCGACATCTAGGGTTTGCATTTGTCCAATCTAAAAGAGTCCAAATGGTCAAGTTTTGAGTTCTCAAATTCTAGTCACTACAGTTTGATGGTTGAAGAGCTGACAGGAACGTGATTACCAGTGTTGAACACGTCATCGCCACAATGTCGGCCGTTGCTTGCATGTTTACGAGGGTCTGCCGTGTTTCCTTGCGGATGCTTGCGAGGTCCCAATGGTGGATGTCAACCACGGGGATGTCACACTTGCTCTTTAACTCTGCCAGTGTGGCGAGAAGTTTGCTACACATCATCTTGAAAGATGTTTTTCCGATTGCGGTGGAAGTGGCATAGATGTATGCGAGTTCTAAGGTTGGCAGTTTTGCTACTCAATCAGTGACATGTGACTGGCATGAAGTGCAAATGAGTTGAGTTCTTTGTAGCTTATTGTCTGAAGGAACGATGAATTGGCGAGTGCATTGCCGTTACCAGTAAGGATCCTCCAACTAGAACTTGATCTTTTTGTATTTGTCCAACTCCTTGTAACCTTTTGTGAGCATCCTTGCGAGGTATGGGTCTTGTTCCACAAGCAACGTGTTGAATTTGGCCATCAAATCTGGTTACCAATGTAGAGCATCCACTGTATTTGTTTTCCAAGTCGATACTTGATGTTGTAATGAAAGCTGAACCTGTAGAACTTCACCCATCGATTTTTTCGGTGGCTTAGATTTGGCTAGGTTGTGAGATGTTTGATGGCGTGATAGTCGGTGCAAACAGTGCATCGCTGGCATAAGAGACAGCACCGCCATTTCTTAAATACGTGCATGACTTGGAGCATCTCTTTTCTATGCACTGCGTAGTTGAGTTCCAGCCGGCGTAGTTTTTGCGACATGGAAGCGACTGGTTGATCTCCACCGCTGCCATATTGGAGGAGGACGGCTCCGATGCCACGATCGAATTTGTAGGTGGCCATGATGCTGTCTAGCGTTGGATCTGCCAATCGCAAAGCTGACACTACGATCATACCATTTCTTAAAGATTTGAATGCTTGTTGTTCGCCGCCCCTCCAATGCCACCCGGTGGTTTTTCGGGTGAAATCGGAGAGAGTTGCTCACACTTGGGCATGATCCAAACCGATGGTAGTGGTTGTAAAAGTAAAAAAACATATGGACATCCCAAATAACTGTGGACGTGAGCCAATCAGCAGCCACTTCAACCTTTTTTGGGTCCATGGTGATCCATCATCAATCGACGATGTGGCCCAAAAACCTGATTGAACAGCGTTCAAAATTGAGTTTTAAAATTCTCTCTTTATAGAAGCACGAGAATTTTTTATGATGTCCATTATTCTCCTTTGGGGTGCGGTTGTACACCATAATGTCGTAAAGACATGCGAGGACGAGGTCAACAAGATATGGGCAAAAGCTACTGTTCATTACCAACATGAATTCTGCGAGGACATTTACGAGTCTGAACGGCATGACCGTGAACTCAAAATGCATGTATATGGTTCAAAATAATGTCGTATTGACATCTTTGTAAGATACACGGGTCTGATGATAGTCGTTGCATAGGTCGACTTTACTGAAAAATCTGGGTCCCACATACTTGATCGAAATGTTTGTTTGTTTGCAAGAGGGGATAGTGGTTAATGATGGTGTTATCATTCAACAATTGGCATTCCACGCACATCCACTTCTCTCAAGTTTTTTTTCTCACAAGATGTACAGGTGTTGCATACGGTTGCGTGAAGGGTCTGATCAACCCATGACTGAGCATCTCGTTTAGATGCTTCTTGAGATTGGCCAGCTTGTGATTGCTCATCCAGTAGGTACCCTTTAGTTTATTTCTGACCAGCTTGAACTATATGTCATGGTCCATGTTCCATTGCGATGGTAGCTCTTCAGGCTATTCGTCCGGAAAACCCCTTAAAACTCTTTAATGAGCATTGCAAACTCATTAGGTAAACCTGGGAGCTTATGAGGTGTCGGGGTTGTTGGTGTCTCCTTGGTTGCATTGGTTCTTCCACGTCCTTTGTCTCCACAGGGACTAGCCATGCTTGGACTCCCCGCTTCGGATTTTTCTTGGCCATGTTCAGAGATATCAGCTAGCATTTTGTGGCTATCGCCACTCCCTCTATTGCTTCTACCCGTAATGTTTCCCCTAATCACCGCTACGTCGCGGATAACCCAACCAGAGGTAGGTGTCATTTTTCTGCCATTAATGCTGACGTAAAAAATCTACACATCTATTCAACCGGTGGATTGTGCTAGTCTTGGAATTCTCTCCCAATGATATCTATTTTGTCACTCGATGGAGAAGTCCCCCACATTGTTACGCTGTGCTTATCTCTGTTTTGCAATCAGAGTGGATTGCAAAGGCGACAGATCTACAGTTGTCAATCGATGATTTTTCATTATTCAAACACCCGTGGCTCAGTTTGCAAACCCAATTTTTTATCCCTGTCGTTGCTGACAAAATTGTGAGAAGCTCCTCCATCTAGTACCGCCTGCCACTTTTACCGCCCCTCCATTGTATTCGCAGCAGTATTGCTGGTTGGTCGTCCTCGTACTCTTTTTCAAACTTGGGGATGTTGTTTGCAACGATGTGAGTCGCTACAATGGATGATAAGCCAGCACCAGTTTTTCCGACCTTACAAGAGTCCCACTGTCTTCTCCTACCCTTTGCCATTCCCAGACTCTTCATTATTTTTTCGTGACTTCCCCTCCCCCCTTGGACTGATTTTTTTGCTTTTGACAGCTGCGCGATGTATGATCCGGCTTCGTGCAAGCCAACTAGAGCCGTTGATCTCACTGATTGATGGCGTCAATTTCCATCAAAGACGAGGTTTCCATTGACTGCGACTTCCTTCCGCCACAATAGGGATTGTGGTCTGGGGTTGCTAGCCATTGGGTTTCCACATCTGGGTATTGTAGTCGGCGCTATCAATGCTTTTGGCTACTGCGATCATTTGCGGAAGGTCGTCTTGGATGCCAACAAATGGCAATTGCTCATTAAATGTCTCGTTTCAAGCCGTTGTAATAGAAAGACAGCTTGTGAGGGACAAGGTCATTGTCGGTGATGTTTTCACAAAAACATCGAGTGTTCTCTTTCATGCTAGACTGCTGACATAAGCATTGTAGTATGTACCATATGTCGGTTTTCTTGTTTAACTTCTCAAAGTGAGCAAGGGTAGTGTGCGAAAAGTTTCTCCATGTTTTCAATTGCGCGAGAGAGTCATAATGCATCGGATTTATCTACTTCACAGACAATACTCCCACAACTGACAATGTGAGAGCGGTCGCGTGAGCTATTGATCTAGCACTGCCGGTCTCGTGCTGTCGTTGGATGGTCTTTAGGTTGGATCACCAACTCAAAGCCGTGCCAAGAAAAAGTGAGGCCGCGAGGTCAGTTTTAAGTTTCTCATTGATCACAGTAGCGGTAAATTACCCCTCCAAACTTGTTTTCCACGTCCTGAACATCGGTTCCTTGGAGTTTGTGGGATCGGACGGCTTGGGAAGTGCTGGTCGAGTCAGAGGCTCACTTGAAAGTTGTAAGTTTCTCTTGGTAAGCACAATATTGCACGCACAAGACACTCAAAGCCCCTCCATCACTGCGTTGAGCCGTTGGAGTAGATGGGTGCTGAGGTTCTTGTGTCCCGAAAAATTCTGGTATAGGTCTTTAATGATTCGCACTCGTTGGCCGGCACCTCCCATTATGCTAGGTGTTGACCCAACGGGATGCGGCGGAGGCAAAGGGCTTGCCAAGCCTGAAGAGTCTGTCAGCAAATTGGCCGTCTCCTTCATCGATGCTGCACCAGTTGTCGCAAATTTTGTCCCTGCCGCATTGTTTGCCTGGAGGACGTCGTTGTTTGTATGCTACTTATCTGTCATCGCCGGAGTACTCACCGAGGACTTCTGCTCGTCACCAAGCGTGCTCGCTTCGTTCACCGCTGTTGTCGCAAAAAATGTGATCTTCTGAATGATGAAGATGCATCAAGGACTTGTACGAGGTTGTTTCCAGGTAGTTAACGCATCGGTTGTCCCTACAATACTGTTGTGTTATGACACCGAGTATTACGCCAAGCGGAATTTAGGTAGTTCACAAGGATGAGGTGCGGGACAAAAGACGATTTAAGTGCTTGGGAAAATGGATAATGTGAAATAAGCATTAACTTTTGTTTGATGACAACTTCCATGTAATTTGAGCACATACATACGACGTGGAGAGTGCAAACGTGGGTTCTTTCAAGTCTTTGGTGCTCGAGCCGAGCAATGTGTGCAAGGTTGTGCCGTTAGTGGTTGATTCAAGAAGCTCCACTAGAAAGTTTGGGGCTTTGCGAACATCGAGGCACTTCTCTATGAAGCTATGGCATCGTCAAGAAGTCATCTGAATAATTTGCAAACATCTATAGAGTTCTTCGTACTCCTGTTGGCCATTCTGGAAGGTGGTCAAATGGTCAAAAACGTTTGGAACGGAACACCGAAAGTCGGGGCAGTTGGCCAAAAATCCCTTGTAATGGTTGTGTTTCCTGCTCTTGTACGTAGGTTGTTGTCGGAGTTTGCAAATCATATAGACAACTTATTGGAGGAAACTTTCCCTCTATTTCACCCTTGGGGATAATCGTCATCAATGACCTGTACAGGGAGACTCGAATATTTTGGGTTCCTGAAGGCCCATTTACCCTACACTCTCACTTTGGGCTCTAAACAAGGAGGATACTACTTTGAACTCGTGCGGCGGCTGGTGGCTTGCCTGCAGGCCTCTGGCTGGTCACTTGACAAGTCGCCAGCCACCTAGCCGGCCGGTACCCAGCGGGAGGCTGACCATCAACCAATCCTCGCAATAGAGAGGGGTGGCTCGCAGCCACCCCCTCACTATTGCGAGGCGGGAGGTCCAAACTGGCTATTATACTGTATTCATCCCCACATTATGAACCGCTCCACTTCATGACCAACAAGAGAGAGTGCCAGATAGTGAGCCGCAAACATTGTGAAAGAAATTTAATGGTTTCAATCACCAGCTAAACACAAACACATGCATGGCACTTGAACCTAAGCTGTAGCTTGTTTGTTAGCAAGGTTAACGACCTCACCCCTTTAGAGTGGAGCATCTGTGCGATAACCATGTGAGGCGTCCCCAGCCTCCTATGGTCGCTGTCCATGAATGCTGCCCAATAGAAATGTTATTTACTATTGTCGTGTTTAGGTGATGCCTCCTGCCATGTGTTGGTTAGTGAGAGCTTCTACCTTAGTCCAGTATTTATCAACCACCTGTTCGTGGGCAACCAAGATGCATTTATCCATAAGTTATATCCATGTCCACAACCTATCCAATGAATGAGGTATTACCTACCACCATGCGACCTGAGTGCTCAAGTAGGCAAAGAACCTCGCACTGGCCGCCAGTAGCAAGGACTACTAGTGGTGGCTAAACGGTTTTCTCTACCGTGTATGGAGACCTTAGGTTCACATGAAACACATCATGTATCTCCATACTCGATGAAAGCAGTGATCGGTATACCACTGGCCCGATGTGTGCAATGATGGAAAATATCCCAATCCAGTTCAGTAGAATTTTTTGTACCCTTGGTAACTTTAGCCCATGGTTCTTAGTGCTGAGAAATACATTGTATCCAATGTCAAATGAAACCTCACGGTGAATTTTGTAGACGTATACTTTTTCTCGTTATCGAGCAACTTGAAGGTGATCCTTTGGCTTCTGTAACAAGGGTTCTATCCCCTTGACAAAGGGTTGAGAAGAAGGAACATGTCATCTGGTACTCCCACTCTTCACTAGTAAAGAGGATACCACTGTATACAGACCACTGCTCAACACAAACCATGTGAACTGCACAGAATCATTCACCGACTTCTTTACTGCAAACTACCCGATGCTCAAAATTCATCCCTTTCATTTATGAAAGGCTTTGCGTACATGCAAAGCATCTACTCTAGAGTGTAATTCACATGCTCTTTTTATTCTTCGGTTTTATGGCGGAACGCCATCAAAACGTGCGACTCATTGCCAAAAGTACTCGTGCATATTTTGTTAGTGCTTACTAGCAAATTTTGTAAACTGATTGGAGATGATGTGCAGTGGGAATCCATGGTACGTGATGAGACCCGCAAAGAAGAGACAAGTGGTCTCTTGTATGCTCATATCAGCGGTTGTAGGAATTAATTGTGTCATCTTTTTCACAAGACCCATAACTACTAATACTACATCTTGGCCACGGGCTGTGTTCAGAAGACCAGTAACAATGGATAGTCTATGATCGGAAGTATTGCATGACATGCGAACTAATGAGAGATATTGTCCCTGAATTACGGACATGGACTATGGTCTGACACAGGTCCAAACCACTATCGGACCACTATTGGTGGCCACCAATAGTGGTCTGAGAATGCTTGTCTGGTCTTTTTAGGTCACACGTGACTTGCAACTGGCGGCTCATGGAATTGGGAGACAATATCTGCTTGAAGGTCTTCCGAGTCCGACACAACAACATATTCTTTGTACCAGAAGATTCCTGTGGCCTCCTCCAAACCATACTTGTCCAGATTCGGAGAGTCTTGGAACCAAGAATCCACGTAGTACTCCTTCCAAATCCTTTCTTCAAAGCAATTATAATGGATCATCTAATAGGGTGGTTGCCATAGAAGTGCAAGGAGATCTGGTGTTTGTACTATAGCTGTCACAATGGCTGCAACATACCCACCAACCTCGGTGGCTGTATCTATTTCCACAGGCTGTCGCTTTGTGGATTGGCCACATTGATGTATCATGGCCGATATCTCCACGTGTACATGTATCGTTGCGGGTATTCGCTCCAATGCACCTGCCGTCTTGATAGGTTCGTTTGTATTTGAAAAAAAACCACTGGGTTATTATCGGTCATGGTTGTCACACCTCCTTTAACATCCTTGAGGTAGTAATGTCACATCTTTAAAACGTGTACCACTACAAGAAAATCTTGATCTCCAATCATGTACCACGTCTCTACAGGGATGAGCTTCCGGCTCTCATGCGCAACTGGATGACCATTCTGCACGAGGACTACTCCATGCCATACTACCGACACATCACATTAAGCCTCCCACGGTTGCAATGGATGTGGCAGAGCTAAGAGAAGCACTTTGGATAGAAGCTCTTTGAATTCTAAGGGGTTCTTGCAATCAACAAATCATTTCCAGCGTACGTCGGTCTTTTCACGTGAGCCTGGTTTGCGATGCTACTAGGGTCAAAGTCCCATCCACGAATCATCAATAGTAGTTAGCAGGACCGAGAAAAAACCAAGTCTCTCTAGAATGTTCTGGGTGTGGTCACACTTTGGACCTTTTGTGGGCCGACACATACACCATCCTTGCCGACAATTTATCCAATGTATTCAAGCTCATCTTATAGAGTTTCCCCTTGCTCACTTTCAATTATAAACTCTCTTCCCAAAGGATTACAAAACTTCACGCACATCTTTATGTGCCCTTTCATTGATTTGGGGGAGACTAGGATGTCGTCCAAATAAACTAAGATAAAACTATCAAGTTGCTAGGCAAACGGTCGGTTCATTTCTCCTTGGTAACTTGCAAGGGCGTTCGTTTGTCCAAAGAATAAAACTCAGAATTGATAGTGTCCCATGTGTGTTCAAAACGCCATCCTGGGCACATCATCTTCCGTTTTGTGGGTTTGATGGTATCTTTGAGACAAAATTAGGGATAAAACATTTTTTCCCTGTGGAATTGATCAAGCAAGTCCTCAATCCACGGTAAGTGGAATCGATTTTTCACCATCAGCTTGTTCCATGTCTGGTATTCCACCCACATTTGTAAATGCCTATCCTTTTAATTCACAAAAAGGATCGACGCACCATATGGAAAGGTACTTTACTCAATCTAACATTTTACAAGGTCATTTTTGATTTTGCATTAGACCTCTCACCTTTCTCTGATACTGAGGCGATACATGGGTCGAAACGGAGTGGTCGCCTCCAGTTGTGATGGAATCGTATGACCCATGTGACACTCTGGTGGAAGCTTAGCCGGTGGGTCTTGGAATCTGAGAGATTTGATCTCTTGTGGCATGCCTTCCTTCACGTTGTACTCCACTTTCAGCACCTGAGCCAATAAGCATCGACAACCTTGTCAAAAACATCTATTGACCTACATCGCAAGCAAGCTGGCATGGACTTTTAGTTGGGATATTGATAAGTTTGTACATAACATCAACATAAAGTACCGTTGTCCTTTTTTAAGGATCAAGCCTTTTGATTCAAAGCACATCAGAGCCTTGTTTTCATGATGCTAGGGATCTCCGAGCACAACATCATATGGGTAAAAAAGGATGAGTACCTTCAACGTTACACTTTGTGTGTAACCTTGAATACACATTCTTGCTGTACGGGTACCAATAACGGGTGCCGTACGGTTGTTACCAACCACAACTGCACCATTGAATGACTCATACTTCAGGCCCACATGTTGATTTAAACCAAGGCCAACAGAGGAGACATCTCCTCCAGTGTTGACGTCCTCCGGAGCATCAGCTATGCATCATGTGAACTGCACCTTCATGCTACCCTCACCCTTCCGAGTAAAAATACTCGATGATGGAAAGCCGTATTTGCGACGAACTTGGATGGAAAGACGTATTTGTGATGAGCTTGGAATCTGTGTGACAGGTGTCACAAATCACGTGATTCACCCACCTGGGTCCATGTCTTGCGTTGTTAATCTTGACTGGGTCAAAATCATCAACCAAAGGTACCACAAACGTGACTGAACTCACTACTTTGAGTTTTTTTTGTTTCAATCACTTTGTCTCACAACTCCTACATAGTGGTCGGTGTTGCCACCACTAAAAATGTTTGATCATGCATCTTATGTGATGATGCAAAGTTCAACGATTAATGTAACTGTATTAATCGTCTACACTTGTTACATCCTGTTCTCTCACGGAAAATGTTGGAACTCGTTCCAAGTTTAAGCAAGTGTAGAACGAGTTCCAACAAGTTACACTTGTTGGAACTCGTTCTACACTTGTTACATCCTGTTCTCTCGCGGAAAATCAACTCGACGACCCTGACTAAGTCTCATTTGGAACTTGATACTTGCATGTATGTGTTTCACCATTTTGACACTTGTCATCAAAGTACACTTACCGCTAACTATAGATTACTCAAGTCTTTCAAATTCTGAAACCTCTTTCTGCCTCGCAACTTCTACCCATTCACCATCTACGCTCCCTGCACCATAACACCTCTTTTCCATCACCAGCAGTGGACCCTAAAATGACAAGATCTATGCAGTTATGGCAGAGCCCATTGTGCAAGGCAACGTTTTGACGCTCACGTACCGACTGCAACTCTTCATCGTCATGTTGGCACTTGTTGTTAAGGACTCTATGTCTACTAATCTTATTGACTGGAGGATTTATGAGCTGCTTGCCCTTGGCCCCACCTTGCTGTGCGGCTGATCCACCAGCCCGTGTAGTGTCCATACGCATGCTACAACCTTATTTTGCACACGCGCTCTCTCGTACACCAGAGTAGTACTTTGGATTTGCCAAATACGCATCGCTCATGTAGTCGCACAATGCTCTTCAGCTTGTCCAAGCTTGGCCGGGTGCCATCGTGGCAGTCTTTTCCTTTTGCCTCTCACGTGCTAGACCACCCCAAAGTTACTCTAGTAGCAAGCATTCCGGGAACTTGAAGGTCTCGGTCCCATCACCCTTGGTAAAGTTTTTGACTTCCTCCACGGGCACAATGAACTTGCTCAAGTAGGCCTCAAGTGAGCTGCCTAGCCTCTTCGTGTCCTTCATCTTGTGGAAGGCATGCTATGCGTCCTCACCCCAAGTGAACTTCTTAAGCATGATAGCACAAAACGTCTCCCACGGCATGGGCTAATTCTCGAGGTGTGGTTGCTGCGTGTTCCACTCCTTGACCACATAATTGAAGAGATTTTCCTCAAGTCGCGTCGTAACAAGGTCATCCCACTAACTAAATGGCACCTTGTGGACACGTATGATCTGCTCTACGTGATTCAACGAGCCCATCAGCTTCATGCCCTTCTAGAAGATCTCCATTCCGTTGCGGAAAGACGTGTTCATGACCAGCCCCGAAGTCATCAAGGTAGGCAAGGCGTCACTACCACTCGCGGTGGCATCAGTACTTGCAGCCCATTGCGATTGCCATTGCATCAACACTAGGGTCACACTCTGCAAAGCCTTGTCAAGGTCATCCCATCAACAGCTTGCTTCATGAGCAACCTAGCACTACAACTGGCGATGAGGGTCAAGTTCCATGATGCCCTTCTTGACGTGGGCCAACACATTGGCATATGCAAACTTTAGCTTTGATGTCGTCAAAGCATCAATGATGGCCTCAAGGGCCTCGTGCTGTCCTTCTACCTTTACCCACCATAGGAGGGTACGGTTAAAGTACACACCTCCGAGCAGTCCCATCTTTTGGAGGAGGCTATCATCAATGACAATGCTCGAGTGGGTGTTGGTACGTCCCACCATAGCCACATCATAGGAATTGGGTTCCCCCCACACTCCTGCGGGTGGTACTGTACCTCTACTATCGGTAATGATCCTGAGACAACCCGCAGCCTCGGCAACCAACCCAGCAAGCCTCCGGTGGTCGTCGTACATTGTCTTCGAAGTGATGTTTTCCGGCTCGTGCTTACGGGAACCTTTTGCATGGCTACTTTTGGCACTTTTATTGCTCTCGGCAAGCTCACTACTTTCGGCAAGTCCAGGAAATCCGCCAAGTGTTGTACCCCTCTTATACGACTGGTCAGGTTCGTCGCACGACGATGGTGATGATCGTGATCTTCGTCACATTTGTTATTGTCTATACCGTGCCTTTTGTCGGGGTCCATGCTCGGGTAGTCCTCCTTGAGCACATCCTCCGTCGCATAAAGGTCATCCATGTGCAAGTTGACGTGCTCGTGGAGCACCTCTTTGGCTACCTCTCACTTCCCGATGTCACTAAGTTTGGTGCCGATTGCTTTCGGTGGTGAGGTTGCCTTTGGTTTGGTAACCGTGCTTGCGGCGGCGGCTCCCAAAAACCTAGAGAATGTCGAGTGCGTTTGGTGAGGCCATCACCACCTTGCCCTTGTTGGACTTGGACGATTCAGTACTAGCCATTTTGTCACCCGTGTAACTAGCACCTAAAGACTGTTGTGAGGGTCATCCCACAACCTCGAGGAGGTTTGTCTCCCAAATTCACCTTGCTCTCACGGTCAGTGAGGCAATCATAAAATTTATTTCTATGTTTCTAAGCCGCCATGGTTGGCACTACCATGAGGTAGCAGAATACTATTTCCTTCACCGCCACTGTCAACACAATCATGTGGATTGTAGGAAAAATCCTACGCCGTGACTCACAACAAGCTAGAATCTGAGCAAAACAGGATTCTGACCAAAAGTACAAAGCTACACGCACTTGAACACCATTCCTATGGCAACGAGGAGGAGAAGAGGTCGCCTATAACTTAGAGTTGTCACCCTTGCATGCCCCTCCCTCACTTCTCTTGTCTTCTTTCTTGTCTTCTGGTCTTCCTTAGCCTCATCTTGAGTCATCTTGGTGCGACTATTGACTTCTAGGAGACGACTTCTTTGTGCCCCATTGAGATGAGGAGACCTCCAAAAATTCCCCGAGCGTTGCATTCCTCCATTTTCTTCTCCTCTTAGGCCGTAGGAGTCCCTGCTCTTATGAGAGAATACCTTCCCAATTTTTGGTCAAAGGATGGAGAAGCATGGCGCATCAACACGTCTGGCTACCCACCCGTCTTCCGGACAGGGAACGACTACAAATCTTGGGAGCTGAGCTTCCGCATGTGGGCCATGAGCGAGGGGGTCATCGCATACTACTTCACCCCTTACCAGGCATCTAACTCCGTGCAGACGCAGATGGTAGTCCGTGCCACCTAAGGCCTGATGAAGGCGGTTCCGGCCTACACCAAGGACTTCAGCCACTTCCTTTGCAACCCACTGACTGGCACGGGAGCTGACCCTTGCACAATGTGGGCGCTGGCTATCACCCTCTTCAAGGGTGCCACCTTAGTCCTGACGTCCGATCACCTCATCGCCTTCAACTCCCTCTGCCAGACTCCTCATGAGTCTGCACCTGACTACTGATGCTGGGCGATCCAGCTGTATGAGGACCTAAGAGACAATGCCCCTACGTAGTACGTAGTCCTCCAAATCATTATCTATGACTTACATCTCGACTACGTGCGTGTATTCAGTAGCTTCGACTAGTCTCTGCTACGCAACATGGGGAGCAACGTGAAGCTACTGCGCTGGGCCACTCTCCACTTCTTCGAGGTCGTCGGTGTGGATGTAATGAACCACACCTGTTGCAACACTACTTCAGCAGCAGTTGCCAGAGCGTCCTCCTACCTGCTGTCTACAGGGATAGAAACACCAGTTTAGGGGAAGAAGGATCGCAAGTCATCTACCGGTGGTAACAAAAGCAACGAGACCAGCATCAACATTAGCGCAAACAATGTGAGCTGTAATAGCAGCAACGATAGCAGCAGCAGTAGCGGTGGCAGCAGCAGCACCAGAAGCACTGGGAGTCGCCGGCTCCTTTGCTTCAACTACGGCTGTGATCATCGCTACTGTGAGTGCACTTGCCTGACGGGCCACCTAGTGGATCAGGCAAAGATCATGCGCGGACTGCAGCATGTGCACAAGGCGCACATGGACGAGACGTGCGATGCGAGCACCCACTGAGCCGCCACGATCGTACCCGTCGCAGGGCAACCCACAGCCACAGTGACCAATCCAGTCGACCTTCGCAACCAGGCACTTGCCAACCGGGACACAATGATTGCCGAGCTACACCACCTTCTTGCCCTATGCTCATCTTTGTGAGGCGTGAGTGGGTTGACTGAGCCGGGGGTCTTACAGCCTGTGGACTATCTGTCCTGTTACTTGATGATGCCTGTGGCGGTGTCCTTGTGTAGCCGTGCATGCATGCCGCTCCTGATGATGTGTCCTGGTTGCATGCTTCCCATGTGCGCTCTGACATTTGCCTTGCCGGGTTGTCCACCCAACGCTCTATTACCGCGTCCTGTTCCGTCCCTGAGGGCCATTTTACCCTCTATACGCGCGTCACAGATTCCACCTGGGTCGTTGATTCCGGTGCCATCCAACACATGATGTGTCATTATGACGCCTTCGTCTTCCTACGCCCCGTTGGTGCTGTTTGCTCTGTCCGCATTACAACTAGCCATGAGATCCCTGTCCATGGTGTCGGGGTTGTGCAATTCACCAAGCCAGCTGGTTCCATGTACATCTCCAAGGTCCTGTTTGTCCCTGATCTTGAACTCCGCCTGTCGTCTGTCCGTGCTTGCACCAAGATGGGCCTGGGTGTCATGCACACAGCTACGGATGCTCACATCTTTGTGTACGACACCCAGGAGGCCGTCCTTAGTGGGACGGTCATTGACGATCTCTGCCACATCTTCGGGTCACTTACCAGTGCCCCCCCCTCCTCCCTCTCATACTACACGTATCTTCGTTGCTGGTGCATTGTGCCCTGAGCACCACCGCCTCCTGCATTTACACTTCTGTCATGTGCACCTAGGAGCTGTTGACAATCACACCTGTCCCACTCTCGGTCTTGATGCGACATCTTTTGAGGCGCCACCCACGACCGATAGCCTGTCCTGTGCCGAAGGCAAAATGCACCGGTCCACCTACCCCGAGTCAGTCTCAAGGGCTTGTCCACCTTGGAGCTCATCGTCTCTAACCTTATGGGTCCACTCCCTATCAAGTTTCAGGAGGACCGCGGTGGTTATGTTCTGACACTGACTAATGACTTCACGCGCATGCACTGGGTTTACACTCAGCATGAGAAGAGCGACGCTATCATTGCTGTCTATGTCTGGCTGGTCATTGGAGAATTCCAGGCTTGTTACACGCTTTAGACCTTTCACTCTGAACGCGGTGGCGAGTACCTTGGCATCATGGCACTCTACTTCAGGGAGCTAGGTGTCTTCCATAACCTTTCCACTCCTGCCACCTCCTAGTAGAACGGCGTCCCAGAACGCTAGAACCACACAATGGAAGATGTGTTCCCCACCATGCGCGACGAGAACGCCATGCCTGAGACCTTTGCCTTCAAGGGGATGGCGTACATGACCTGGGACTGGAACCGCATCCCACACGGCCCCTTCCCAAGTCACCTCAAACCGTACGAGCTATGGTATGGCCATCGTGCCGATCTGTACCTGGCCCATGTCTGGAGCTGTCTCGCCTACATTTGGTTCACGCCGAAGCAGTTCGGGAGCAACCTCTCTTCGTGGGGCCGCATTTGCATTGTCGTCGGTTTGGCCCTACATTCGAAAGCCTGGTGGTTCTCGGACCCTGAGCGGCGCCACATCATGGAGTCACGCGACACTGTCTTCTTCAAGCATCTTATGTTCTGCGACGTTGCTCGCATCCACGCTCTCCGCACTACTC
>SZWC01001760.1:13238-24768 GCA_023375785.1 Penium margaritaceum | reverse complement strand
TTGCGCAGGGGGTGGTGCAGCGGGTGGTGCAGCGGGTGGTGCAGCGGGACGTGCAGCGGGACGTGCAGCGGGTGGTGCAGCGGGTGGTGCAGCGGGACGTGCAGTGGGACGTGCAGCGGGTGGTGCAGCGGGTGGTGCAGCGGGTGGTGCAGCGGGTACAGTAGCGGGTAGAGCAGCGAGTACAGCAGCGGGTGCTGCAGCGGTAGAGGCAGCGCGTGGTGCTGCACATGGTGTCGCAGGTCGTGCAGCTCGTGGTGCCGCAGGACGTGCAGCGGGACGTGCAGCAGCCGTCGGCTCGGCGGGAAGTGCAACCGGCGAGGCCACACCGACGCCTGAGGGGTGCCACCCCGCAGCCGTCGGTGGGTTCGGCCGTTGAAGATTACGCCGTCTTGGGTCTGAAGAACCGGACAGAGTTGTGGCGGCTGTTGCCGGCGAGGCCACATGACGGGGAGGTACCTGCCGTGGCACGCGAAACTTAGCCGCCACGGGCAAGCTCCCCTGGCCGGTGGAGACCGCCCGTCCTCGTGTCAGAGGGCCGCGCGGTTGTGAGAGCACAGCAGTCGTAAGACGCAATGCCTCGGCACATGAGACCGGTTTTTGACGGGGCGAGTGTGTGGGATCTGCGCGGACCGGAATGGTGGAGACAGGAGCCTCCGCCCTCCGGGCACTGGCCCGGGTCTGGGGCGCCATGGCGCGAAGAATGGGTACATTGGCATTTTCTCATCGCAATATATTCCTGATGTACCCTGCACATGAACTCACCTCGCCTGATGAGGAGAGAGAGCGCCATGTTGTCGCTTCGCCGCCAACACACGAAACCCTCGCATAGTAGCACCTCGGCGCTTCACAGGCCGAAATGACAAACACTGGGGGGGGGGTGTCGCTAACCCCCCGTCCATGCTCACGCTCTCTGAGTTGTGCCAACGCATGTGAAGAACCATCCGCAGGCCAGCATACATGCACAGGTTTTGCAACCAAGCCGTGTGCACACCACACGTGCGACAAGGGTCAGAGGTCACTGGTGCGCCTCCATTTGCGCACATGCACGTTTGGCAGCCAGGCTGGCATCCGGGCATGCAGGCCGTGTTTCCTCCGCCTCGTTGTTTACGAGTGTATGCAACATCAGCATGTCAAAGGAGAACCAACGTAGAAGGCAGCGGACAACCTCTAATGTTATGGAAAATGAAGTTGCCCTTACTATGCAACCTCGATGCACACCAAACCAACTTCATGTCAATATATGTAGACACATTTACAGTCGCATTTAAGTGCATGCAGCGTCTCGTTGTACGGAGTGCGAAAATACATGGCAAAAATCGAGTTCATTGGAAAAAAAGTAACATCGTGCCCACGAAGCAACGCATATAACGCAGATGCCGGTACTCCTTGATAAGCGAAAGTACCACGGGTGGTTGGTTACTTTCCTGTACAGTGACGGGCGGCTGGTTGCTTTTCTTCCGAGCGACGGGCGGATCGTTACTTTTGTTCCGAACGACGGGCGGATGAGAGTCACACTTCGTCTTTTATGGGTATCTGAGCTATTTCACCCTTTTTTATTGTGTGTCCAACTTCACTTGGTAGTTGTATGCTTGAGATCAGATAGAGGCATTGGTCCTCAGGTGTAGTCCTTCACGAATCCTCAATAGTAGTTGTAGAACCCAAAAAACACTAGAACGTCCCAAATGTTGGTCGATGTCGGTCACTCAATGATCGCCTACACTTTGCTTGGGTACATGGTCCCATCCGCCCCTTATGGTGTGGCCCAAAAACTCGAACGAACGATGTCCAAATTTACATTCTGAGAGTTTCTTTTGTAGAATTCCTCTATTTGAAAAATCTCAATATTTCTTTGTTCATTGTGCTACTCCATGGCACGGCTCTACACCAGGATGTCGTAGAGGTACACAACAACGAAGTAATTGTTGTACGACCAAACGAATGTTTTTCGGGGAGATTTGTGGGTCCAAATGGCATGAAAGTGAACTCAAAGTGCCTGTATCTTACAAAAACACCGCCTTATCGATGTTCTTACGAGGTACGTGGATCCAATGATAGCCGATGCAAAGGTTGATTTTGGTGAAAATTCTTGCTTTCTGCATTTCGTCAAAATGTTCAACTGATCGCATAAGAGGGTACCGGTTCTTGATGCTAATTTCATTCAACGATCGGTCCTCCATGCACATACATACATCTCCGTTTTCTTTGTAGGAAATACATGTTTTGCATATGGTGACATGACTGGCCTAATGCATTCGTGGCCGAGCATCTCGTCCTACTACCTTTTGATTTTGGTCACCTCATGGTCATTCATGTAATAGGTTTCCATCCCTAGCTGTCTAATGCCTGGTTTAGTGTTTATCTGGTCATTGACGCTTTGTTGTGGAGGTTATTCTTGGGCAATTTGTCAAGGAATCCCCCTTCAAACTCCTTGACGAGTGGTGCAAACTCTTCCAGAACAATTGCAAACCTTTCACATACCTTAGCCAATGGCGTTGCTTGTACTACCACAGTTCCTTTCACCACCCCTTTTTTGACATGGATCACCAACGCCTGTGCTTTGTGACAGAGGTGTCTTTTGGCCACGACTAGTGATATCGACAATAGTTTTGCGACAGCTACTACTTCCTTTACTAGTACTTCCTGGTTTCTCGATAAGGAACATGTATCTTGTTAATACTGACGTAGACCCCGTCGTCACTCCAATCCACCTGCAAGTTGTACAAGTATAAAAAATCTCATCCAAGAATGATTTTGCGGTCGCTTATTGGGAAAATAATGCATCTAGTTGAGTTATGGTTAATCATCTCATTTTAATGCACTACCGTACCTATGTCTTGAACACATATAGTATCTTTCTTTTTTCGAAGCTTACATAAATAGATACTCTTGTAAGACCATTAGTTCATTTTCTGAATAGAGGAGTAATTGATCTAGAAAAAAATGTACATAACTAATTTTCAAATGCTTGATGAATGTGTGAAGAAACTCATAATACACGCATTATAACTACGGTTACATGTTTATTTCCTACAATTTCTATGTAGTTTGATTTGTCCATTGTATTCTCTGTCTCATTCTTTCAAAGGTGCTAGCAATGGAGGGAGATAGAGAGAGATGGAGGGAGATAGAGAGAGATAGAGGGAGATAGAGGGAGATTAGTCTCTCTTGATTAGTGGAGCTTTGTTAGTTTGGAGAGAACAACAGATGTTCTTGAGATGGATGCAGATCGACTACATGAACAAAAATGATGCATTCGGGAAATGATGCGATTGAGACTTGAATGTTGTACATTGGGAAACATGGAAGGGCGGGCTCTTTTTCCAAATAGCTTGAATAATCCTGTATGCAATCAAAGGATGATAATGCTGACCAAGCTCTGCCTGAAATATGTGATTCACTCTTGTTGTAAAATCAACGTATCCAATGAAAAACCTCCACATATAGCAGTAAAGAAGCAAAAAGCAGAACCTTCTATTGGAAAAAGACAACAATGGACTTATCTGAATGGTCGAGTCAGTACACACGCGACATTGAGCCGACTCTTCTGAATTCCACATAAATGACAACCATGACGATTGTATACCTCTCGCTTTGATTTTGTGGAGTGTATTGGTTTGAGGACTTGAGGGAAGGACAGTGGACGGACGTCGAGATCCTCCACCAAACCCACTGTGTGTATTGAGGGAGTGCATCGGGATGTGTAGCTCATAGAAAAACGAAAAGAACACTTATGGATTTTCCACACTTCTCCGCAGAATACAATAGTGCATCAAGATACATAACCCCTCAATACACTCTGTGATACACCCATCCAATGTACTCGCGACTTGGGGGGGAGGACGTAACCTCCCCCAAGTAGCTTTGTTTCTTCATACTTCATCTCTGCGCAATACACTAGTGTGTGAAAAATACAAAACCACCCGATATACTCTCCGATACATCCCTTTCATATACTCATGAATTCTGTGGGGTGGTTGGACGTCGAGTTCCTCCCTCGCAAACCCCCTAAGTGCATTGGAGGAGTGTATTAGGATGTGTAACTGGTACACCTAGCTGGTACACTTTTGAATTCTTTCATGATTTATCTCCACAGATTATTCAAGTGCATTAAAATACCAACCCCCTGATCTGCACTGCGATCACCCTTCTAATACACTCGCGACTTTGAATGAGGGAGGGGGTCGTTGATCCTTCTCGAAAACCCCCAAGTCTATTTCAGAAGTGTATGAAGATGTGTAGCTAGTACACAAAAAAAAATGCTTGTGTAGTTTCCACACTTAATCTCCATAGAATAAACAAATGTATCAAAATACCAGCCCCCAAACACACTCACCGACACACCCTCCCAATACACTCGTGACTAAGGGATGGGAGGTGGTGGACGCCGACCCCGCACTCCCTCAAATCCCTCGAGTGTATTGGGGGATTGTACTGGGATGTGTAGATGGTACACAGAGGAAAAGTGAACACTTGTGTACATTTTCATGTATTTTCTTTGCAAAATCACACATGCATGAAACTACAAACCCTGTATACACTCTCCAATACATTTGCCAGATATGCTCGTGACTTGGAGGAGGGTGGACTTGGAGCAGCCCCAAGACAACCAAGTGTAAAAGGGGAGTCTATTAGGATGTGTAGATGGCGCATGAAACAAAAACAAAATTGGGCATTTCTCGTGCTTTATCTCCACATAACATGCAAGTGCATTAATGTACCAGTCCCCCCATATCATACTTGATACATTCCACCAATGCACTCGCTTTTAAAATTCTGCAACCCCTTAGTTGTACACGTAGTAGAATTGTCCATTGGTCGTCCTTGTACCCTTTGTCAAACCTCAGGATCTCACAAACCCTTGTCCATGATGATGCGAGCCACTCGAATGGACAGTTGGTTGATGTAGAGTTTTTCAACCAGACAAATTTTCAGTTGTATACTCCCACCCTTTTCCATATCCCAACTCTTAATAATTTCTCTGTGACCTCCTTCCTTTTTGGTACATTTCTTCCATTTCTGACGGCCGCAAGAGATGTGTCCTCGCTTCTCGCAAGTCCAATACAACCATTTATTGCCCTCATTGATGGTTTCAATCTGCATCAAGCACGAATTCCCTCTTCCAAGATATGAATTTGGGTCCCCAATCATTCGCTCCTTGAATCCGAGTGCGAGAGACGTTGTTGTCAATGCGATCGGCTGTTGTGATCATTCGCGCAAGGTCGTCTTGGACGCAAAGTATGGTGATTTATCACCTGTCACGTGCAAGGTCATGTTTTAGTAGAAGAATGTTTTATGGAGGGCGAGGTCAATATTGGTGATGATTTCTCATGAAAATCGTGTATACACAGCCACCCTACACAGTTGATGTAGGCTTTGAAGCCTATACTGTACGTCAAACCTCTTCTTCATTTTCCAAAAGCATGCTAGTATGGTACTCATGAATTCCATCTAGCTTTTTGGTGGACGACGAGGGTGGTGTCAAGTCCGATTAATCTACTCAAGAGGTAGGATGTCCATGGTTGATGGTCTCCTGGTACCGTTGGATGGTCTTTACATTGGACCACCAAGTGTGTCCAATCCTTGCACAGAGATTTAAAGCCAAGAGGTCAATTGTAAATTCTTCATTGGTGAGCCCAGTAGTGGTAAAGTACACTTCCAAACATTTGAGCAACGTTGTACCTGTCAATCTTTTTGATTTTGTAAAGTAAAGGATTCAACAAAAGAACTGTTCTTTTTTTTTTTTTTACGAGAGGTCGGTTTTTCACAATGGGACAGAAAGGTCATGTAGTTAAGGACCCTTTTTTTGTATCCCATCAATTGTTCCCACACTTCATGAACTCAATATCATTTTCAACAAGTTGAAAACAATATGTAGAACATCACCGCAAGCTTTGCAATACTTAAGGCCGAGAGAGGAATACATCGGTTCATTTCTCTCTTGAGAACAAGTGAATTCGAGAGTTGGTCTCTGCATTGATGAAAAGATCGAATGAACAGTCTTTGATATGGTTGTATTCCATTGCAAGAGCATTCACAAAAAAAGTGTGTTTCAAACATTTTGCTTGTCGTTATTGTTCGTCTTACTGCATCAAGAGATTATGATCTCACATCAGCATTTCAAGGCTCATGATTGCATTTTGCAAGTTGGGTCTCAAACCTCGCAGCAAGTAAGTTTTAGGTTTCTGAGGATTGATCTTAGACGGCAAACTACTATGGTTTGCTAATGCATATGCTACATTATTCCTCACAATACAACTATTTTGAAATGAGGCTGTTGCACACTAATTCCATGATAGATAAAGTTTTACACTCATTTTGAGTACACTCGACAAATGCACAACCTTCATAAAGTAGGGCCATCTCTAGACCAACTGGTGAGGACTAAAGCGAAAAGGTTGTTGAGTCATTACATGCCATGAAAACAAAACTGCACTATTGTCGGCAAGTAGACGGCCTCCAAGACCGATTCCAGAAGCTCATCAGAGCGATAAATCGGACGGTTTCCGATATCAAAAACGAGAAACGTGATTCGTAACCTACATTGGAGTTCTTCAAAGCTACCGCAGCAGAAACCGTGAACATGCTTATGTCCCAAAGTTGATTTCTTTCTATAACATGCCATGAATACCACATGAAACATAGTTCACGCTGCTCAAAATTATCTTCTTATTCTTTGCGCATGGTTTCTTTTCTTACATCAGATATATAATTGGGAGAGTGACCATACATTTACATAATTATTGATATCTATCGCCATATCCACCTTTCCCACATTTACCATGCCATGTCCAGACTTGGGATTTGACCGCTCTTTATTAACACTATGTCGAGGGACCATGCAAAACAATGCTATATCCAAATGAACACACTATGTCGATGCCGCATGCCATCCAGTGACAGCCGACGTCGCCAGACATGGAAGGAAAAAAAAAAGCCCTCAATAGAGGGTTTAGTGACTTTTCTCACAAAGGTTTGTGAGGGTTCATAGTAGGGGATCCGAAACACCCCATGCGTTGAAAGGGAACTTGTTGGTCCCACTACCACGGGGCCCAGTACGAGCTCATGCAAAAATAAAACGTTAAACCCTAGAGTAAGAATTGGGTTAGGTTTTAAAGTTGTTTGCATGTATTAAAATGAGTTGCATTTTCAAAAAAGGTGGTTCAAAAAAGTTGTTTCACTCGATCGTAATCAAGCAATTAGCCTTTTGTTTTTCTACTCGTAAACCCCCATCTACGGATGTAGGGTTTTGTGTATATGTGGGCTCCGCCCCCGCAAACATAGAAAACCCTAAATGCGCCAATGGGGATTTGTGAGTCCCAAAAAAAGGCTGATGGCTCGATCAAGATTCTTGCAACGACAGGGTGAAACATCACCCCTCACGCTTTGCCCAATCGACGACTTGCGTCGACAATCGGACATGGTCATAAAATGGATTTGGCGCACATGTTTCCTAACCTTCTTGAGATGGCGTGTTTAATATTCAACTTACGGATATCTCAGGCTGATGTTGATGCTTGCGTAGATACATAAGCAATAACGCCAAGAAACAATCCAGCCACATAATGATTGGCCCTTAAAATGCATGAAACACCCATTAACATAGGGATAAACTTTTTCCTCTCCAAGTTATTTCCTAAGAAAAACATGCATGTACCATGAAGGGAAATTTTTGAGGTTTCATTGGACAGATGAGACAGATTACACACTGAGTGTGCTCGCAATGTACTTTCGTATGTTGAGAGGATGTACTTGTCACATGCACTAGCCCCACACACGAGGGTCCTTCCTAAGAAGAAAAATGCTTGGCCATATTGGACAAATAATCAAGTTGGTCTAGGACACACGAGAAAGATTAGCATTCTGAGTGTTTTCTTAGTGTATTTCTGTATGGTGATTGAGTGCACTCGCCACATGCACTAGCCCCACACATCACAGTGTGACCCAAGAAGATAATCGTTTGCCCATATAAGACAAAAAGCAAAGTGCTCTTGGACATATGAGACCAATGAGCACACTGATTGTGCTCTCAGTGCACTTTCATGTCATGAGTGAGCACATTTCCCACACATACTGGCCACACACAGTCCTTCCTAAGAAGAGAATTGTTTGGCCACATAAGACAAAAAATTAAAAAGGTGTGCTCGGACACATGACACAAATGGGCACACCAAGTGCATTCTTAGTTCAATTATGTATGGTGACAGAGCGCACTTTCCACACACACCAGCCCCACGCACTAGGATCATTCCTAAGAGGAGCATTGTTTAGCCATTGAAGACAAAAGCGCACTTCTCTCATACACAATTGAAGTAGTTTAGGCATGGATGTAAAGAAAACCTCGTAAAGAGATCACACTCAAGGCAAACACTAAACTGGGAGTGTATGAAATAGCCATGATTAACCATACCTCCCATACTATCTCACGGCCATTGATGCATTCGATCCAACAATTGGAGTCCTTATCCCCCATGACAATAGTGACGGAGAACAACTGGTCGCATATGTCAAGAGGGATGTGCGTGCCGGAACTGAAATATTTGGTGCACCAAAAGCAACTATTTGTGATTGTGAACGCATTCAAAACAGGATGGTGATATGTAGAATCCTGACAATGTGTCGTCCGCACTGGCCACCACACCCTCAAATACTTCAAAAGTAAGCCAAATTGTACCTGCTCAAACTCAATGGATGTATTTCCTCGAGCCTACCTTCGTCTAAGACTTTGAGTTCCTACATGGGAAAACAAATCCAGCGGAAGCTCTAAGTGGGTAAGAAGGCTTGATGACCTCCATCAACACATTTCTTGTTGAATGAGACTCGTACATCGTAAGGTTGTTTGTGAAGGGTTACGAAAAGCTTGGCGCGTATGACAAAACCAAAGATTGGTTGGGCGACTGGTATTATCAACAGTGATTCACTCGCAAAGTCGTCGTACTACCAAACAAGGAGCTACAAAGGATGTTATTGGAGGAGAGCCACGACACCAATCGGATGGAAACTTTGGTTCGATACGTCGCTCAAGAAGCTCGCAAAACAATACTGGTGGGAAAGCATGTAGGCCAACATGGTAGCATTTTGCATGTTGTGCTACACCTATTAGCGCCAAAAATCTCATCGCACAAGGCCACCGGGACTATTCCAACCTCTGCTTGTTCTAACAGATCCGTGGTCAACATCAGCATGGACTTCTTGATAGGACCACCTGCAAGTCCAAAGGGGTATGGCGCCATCCTTGTGGTGATGGGCAGTTTCTCCAAAACTTTGCACTTCATCCCAACAACGATCATCGTCGCCGTGGAAGAAATAGCAGGACTATTCATAAATGGAATTGTGTGGCTTGACGGATTGCCACGTACCATCATCAACAACAAGGACAATCGCTTCATCAACGGTTTTTGCCGCAAACTGAGGACACGTTCGGGCAGTTGCATCCATCTATGAACGGCGTTCCATCCACAAACCAATGAGCAAACCAAGCAAACCAATCAGAATGTCAAACAGGATTTCTGCATTTCAGCGGAAAAGCTCTTTGAATTGAGCTCCCCGGGGTCCACCGGGAAGAAAAACTATAGACTGCCAAACTCGCATACAACTTGACGACTTCTAGCGCAATGGGTAAAGTCCCGCTTGAAGTGGTCCACAGCAAACTTTCCACCACACTGGTTGGACTACAGAGAAAAAGCTACATGGAAAAGACTTTGCAAAACTCGAACCCCGATGGTTAGGACCATTTCAAATTGGGCAAATGCAACACCTAGTAGCCGCCTGACTTCGCCTATTGACAGCATGGCGCTTCATCGAGTTTTCCACACCAGCAAACTTAAGCACTACGTACTATGTCTTAGATTTAAGTGGACAGAGACACAAAGTGCATGATCGAGGATATCCCTCGACATTGACGTTGCAGTCAAACGATCAAGTACCTCGTAAAGAGGCACGTGTACAACTCCCACATTACATCTCGGAGCCTTACAAAAACCTCCGAAACAGTGATCTTCTCCTTGACGGCTATTGTAGGCATCAATCGCCTACGTCTGCTGATGCGCGAAAACGTCGGGGCTGGAACGGGGAGGGGGGAAGGAGTGTTACGTCCCAGAAGTGCACGAGTGCCTAAACTCCATGGTTGGGCACTTCTTTCATCACACTTGTGGCCCATCGCATGTCGAACTTAGGATTTTTATGCCGATCGGCCAAGGGCATTGTGGTCTCAAGCCTTGACCTCCGATGTTCCGACGATGAAGGTTCTGACCCAATGAACAGCTTTATAGAATGGTCGCCACAAGTGTCGTGAACCCCATGAACGTTTTGGTTTTGTGTTTTTGACCTCTTGTCAATGCTGGAATTTCACAAAGCTGCGCCTTGATACTCTTGAAATGCCTCGACTTATAGTCGGAGTTTTTTTAAAGAAACCACTCACGACGCTATGTCGCACGCATCGCTCAATTTGAGTGCTCAAGACCTATCATATGCCCCGTTTCGTTTATTGCTATTGTATACATGCCCTTTCCATGTTCTCCATTTGTCACCAAAGTGCACTTGTCGCAAAGTATACATTATGCAATCATCCCAACTCGGTTTTTCTTCTCCCATACACCTCATTTCAGTGAACAAACTGCTTGGTGTAACGGGAATGAGGGGTTCACACATTGAAATGGAAAGGCCATGGCTCGATCTCGACTGAGGCAAGTCACTCTTTTCATATTGACAGCATTTTTTCTTCGCACGCAACCCCACTCCCCACGTTCTCATGGAGAATTCATTGAAATCATACCACAATTCATGTTTTGTTTGTAGGGCTTCATTTATACGCAAGCACCTACTAAACCATGTATGTTTCTTTTCAATGCACATGGATTCATGAACATCCTACACATAATTTCAAGGGTATACAAAAGAATTGTCACAAAATCCTCTATCGTGGATTGTGCCACGATGTCAACATGCTGACACTGCATGGGATAAGGCACGGAAATCGGGTTCTTGTATTGGGAGAAGTAGCGCGCCCCCTTATCTGGCCCAAAACGCTGCACCATCTACTAGTCAAATGTTTGTATGATGCCTTACGGGCGTTGACCATAAGTATTTTCTCCTCATACCCAAAAAATACCTCGAAATCATCAAATGAATGGGATAAAACCCACGTAAATTCCATTTTTTTTTGGGTTTTTATTGATTTATAGGCACCTCACAGGCCCTGCAGAAGCGGGGCCTAGGAGGTTCCCTTTCAACGAAGGAGTTTAGTCTCCTAGCATTTTTCTTACGCTTAAAAAGAAGTATTGGGGGACGTCGAGAGTGACTTTCTTTCCGGAAAAAATACTTCAAATGAATGCAATATGGGCAATTTTCCTGTGTCGCCTATGGCGCCGTGAAAAAGCGCCCATTTTGTGTGTTTCGTTGTTAACAGAGATGACTTCCGCCCAAGTGGATACGGTTTAACTTGCGCCTCAAATTGACCCAGGAAAACATCGGGAGAGGTCGTTTTCGAAAGTCCGTGCTCGCGCATCCGAGAGGTGCTTGCTCGCCCACCTGA